>VDFB02130155.1:0-21636 GCA_007258455.2 Sequoia sempervirens | reverse complement strand
GAGCACCAGACTAGGGCAGTACAAGACCCTATATGAGCAGGCAGTGCCACCAGAGCAATGGGATCCTACATTGTCCCGATCAGAGACGAGGACAGGTAGTGGACATAGGTTAGGCAGTGGCAGTGGTACCAGGAGCCATACTAGTGTCAGAGGGTCTACCTCGACAGGGCACACTTCAAGGCACATGTCACATCATTCACGTAGGCACACTCTAGGTCACAACCATGGGTCGATTGGTTTAGCGCAGAGATCAGTATCAGGTCAGCCACCAGTGATAGATCCATCCCCCTCTCAGAGTCCAGCTGTAGTGACTTCACAAGTGTTTGCTACCGTCAGGATGATACCCTCACTCGTGGTTCCATCAGTATCACAGATAGAGGCTGCTACAGGACCACCTATTGTTTCAGCGCCCATTTCAGAGTCACAGCCGCCACATTCTTCGCCTCTAGGGGATGATGAGAGCCTATCCTAGGGGCGTACTTGTATTAGGACACACTATGTATATTATTTGAGCCAGCGAGCTCCATTTTTGGGATATCCCATGACTTTATCCTGTGACATTGTACATTTTTGAGATGATACTATATGATGATGTAGTTTTGATGCGACCTATATGTGTTATGCGATGCTTTTTTCTTTAATGCTTTATGATATGTATGATGGTGTATGATGCTCAATTTATGATGCCATGTATGTCTTATGATGCCTATTTGTGATTTTGATGCCATGATGATGCAATGCTTATTTATATGACTATGTTAATGATGTGCATAATGTATTTAGTAAAAGATGCAATGTTGATGATTATGATAATGAAATGTTTTCAATTATGTATATGATTTAATGTCATGGATAATATATGTATGGACCTAATGCAATGTTTATATGATCATGTATGCACTTATGTTTTTGGATGTCATAGGATATCATCATGAGGCGGACGAGAGAAGACGATGAGGCTGATGAGAGAAGATGACCAGATCGAAGAAGAGAAGATGAATAGACTAATGAAAATGCATGTTAATTCCTAGACCAAATCCTTCAAAACTTTACCATAGGACATTAATATTTATTGCTCTTAATCATCATTGGGCATACTATTGTAATGGCCAAGAAACACCATGATATGACATAGATCAAGGTGTGCAAGGTTGTACCATCACGTAAGATAAACAATCACAGACAAGGATGATCATGACTCATACTAGGAGCGTGTGTGCCCCAATATTTTTGCCATAATCAACCACATGAAGAAAAAAGACAAGGACAAATCATGAAACGTTGCTACTTCTCTAAATCCTGTTTCTAGGACATCATTGAGAAACTAGTAGCATGATTGTCAAAATACAAAAATAAATATTCCTTACCATGATATGTCGTTTTTCTAAATCCCAAAATCAGGACCTCGCTGAGAAACTAGTAGTCATGTGTGTCAATCGTCATGATACGTTGTTGCTTCTCTAAATCCTGCTTAGTGGGATCTCGCTGAAAAACTAATATCATGATAAAAACTAAAAGACAATTGTCAAGTGTTTGCCAAGTGCGTCTAGATATCCATTGTTCTAATGCCAAAATGTCATGTTTGATAATGTCGAGATGTCAAAATGTTTAAAGTTTTGATGACCTTGGAAAATGTCGAGAATTGGTGAATTCAGGAAGGACACATCCTGAATAATGTCGATGACAAGAGGATTTGATCCCTAATGGTCATAAGGGGTCCCTCGAAATAATGACGATGCCTAGGAAGGACACATCCTAAGGCATAAATGATAGAGTTGGTTCTTTAGAAGGACGCATCTGAAGAATACTGATGTCATGAAGAGTGATCTTTAGATTTCAAGAGGATCACTCAAAATGTCAAATGACGATGACGATGCCTAGGAAGGACACATCCTAAGGTGTAAATGACAGAGGTTATCGTTTAGAAGGACTCATCTGAAGACTAACCAAAATTTGAAAGTTTGACCAGGTTATGATGATTTGACTTGCTCTGACCGAGTTTGACTTGTGTTTGACCATATGCCGATATTGCCTTGATGATATGAGTGATGTGCTGATGAGATTGCCATGCTGAATAAATGATTGTTTTACTTTGTTTCAAAAGTTTTCCCATGTGGAAATTGATTGAATATTTTTGATGTGTGCCAAGCAGTGCCATGAACCCTAATGGACTGACCTAGTGTAGCCTCTGGGGCTCATCGATAGATGGCCTTGCCTACATTATACACTAAGAGACCTTGTAGTTCAACACGACCAATGACTTTGTCCAAAGGACAAAAGTTTGAATCATGATTTTATTCTGACAAGCCTAAATGGACTAACCTAATGTCTCGGGGGACTCAAATATGAGTCTTGCCTATGTAGCAAGTGCACGAGACAACGAAGTTCTATTGAATACATGGACCGACATTGATATGACTGACTTTGACAAGAGATGACAAATGCATTTGTGCTTTTTGAGCAGTCTGATGTTTTTGTTTGTGGTTTTCTTCAGGATGTTTTATGATTTTTAGGTCTTTTTTAGGACATTTTGCGATGTTTTTTGGTCTTTGTTCAGGACATTTTGCGATGTTTTTTTGTCTTTGTTCAGGACATTTTGCGATGTTTTTGTCTTTTTTCAGGACTTTTTGTGATGTTTTTGGTCTTTTTTCAGGACTTTTTGCCAATTGTCAAGATCATGTGTGACATCCACTGCAGTTTCATGATAAACATTTTTCCCCCAATCATGTCTAAGACTTAGCCATTTGCAAGGAATATGGACAGGATGCTGCTGAATTGCTAGACGGATAGTCGTCAGGACTTGATGTCAATCATTTATCTACTATGACAGGTAGGGTAGGATGTGATGGCGATTTGCAGAATAATGGAAAACATACCTTTCATCCTAGGCCAAGTTAGACAAAGTGACAGTAGATGGCAGAGTAATGATTGATTATGCATGGCACCTGTTTGCCAGGTTTTCACCATGGTACTTGTCCAAAGTGCCTGTTTGCCAGGTTTTCACTATTGAACGAATCATTTTTCTCTTTACTATTTTCTTGAATTTTTTATTTTTTTGGTGTCACCAAGATGCTTGTTTGCCAGGTTTTCATCAGGGTGACGATTTTTTAATTTTTTGATATTTTTTGTGATTTTATGGCTTTTAGCTCCATCCTCTGATGCTATGTGTAGAACTTTTAGAGGTGTAAACTGTTGATGGGCTCTGTCAATTGTTCCCCATCTGGAGTTGCTAATTGATAAGCTCCAGAACCAAAAGAAGATATGATAATATAGGGACCCAAACGCTTTGTCTAAATTTTCTTGGCTTTTCTCTATCAAATTTTGGTTCTTGGGGTTCTACATGGTGAACCGTGTCGCCAATGTTGAACTTTCTCTCGACCATAACCTTTTATTGTAGCTATGACAAAGATGGTTTTGATATGCTTGGAGATGGTTCAATGAGTTTTTCCATCTTTCTTCCAGCATTTCTAGCTCATGCAAGCGTGATTGTCGATACTCCTCTTCATTAGTTAGACCCTTCAAGGAAACTCTCGAGTTTGGAAGAAATTTTGACCTCACGCGTGGCATACCGCCAGAACTAGGGGGCAATGGGTGGCCCCTGTAGGCGTACGAATGCTAGTTCGGTAAGCCCACAAAGCAGGATTGAGTTGTATGTGCTAGTCATGGCCAGCGTCATTGACAATCTTTTTGAGAATTTTGACAATGGTTTTATTGGATGCCTCAGCTTGGCTGTTTCCTTGTGGGTATTATGGAGATGAAAAGTGGTGTTGGATATGGAATCGCTCACATAACTCACGTACGTCTTGGTTTTTGAACGAACGCCCGTTGTCAGTGATGATGGACTATGGAAGGCCATACCGAAAAATGATGTAATTAAGGATAAACTTTGATATTTTGCTCACAAGAATATATGTTAATGGATGGCTTCAATCCACTTTGTGAAATACTCACAGGTATTAATGAATTTGTGGCCATCGATGAGGTTGATGAATCTTACCCACGCAGGTCGAGTCCCCACATAAAAGGGCCATGAGAAGGACGTCAGTTCTTGGTGGCCAAGCATTGGACCAATCAACGTGAATTGAAATTTACAACAAAGTCCTGACATACTCAATGGCATCCTTTTCCATTGTCGGCCAATAATACCCGAGTCTCAATACCTTCTTAGCCAGAATAGGACCACTCAAATGAGATCCGCATATACTGTCATGCCCTTCTCGTAAGATCGTACATGCTTCGTCGGTGTCAAGACATCTAAGGAGGGTATCATCAAAACTACGGCGATATAAGGTGTCACTGACAATGGCATACCTTGCAGATTTCCTAATGAACAACTTCCTTTGGTTATTGGACAGGTTCAGTGGAAGGGTTTGAGACTTTAGGTAGTCGTAAATGTCCTGGTACCAAGGAGAGTTGGGACCAACAAGTTCACAAACCATTTCTGATTATGGGATATCATATGCCGGAATCAACAGCTGTTCGACTAAAAACTCAAATTGTGACACATTTTTTAGGGATGTCCAAGAGAGAACTAATAGTGGGCATTGCATCAGCTGCCTTATTCTGTGCCCTGGGGATTTGTTCAAAAGAAATCAATTGGAAGTATGTCAGGAAACTGTCCACCATCCTCTTGTAGGGAAGCAACTTCTCATCCTTTGTTTCATAATCATCATTGACTTGGTTGATCATGAGCTGGGAATCCCCGAATACAAGCAACGTCTGAATTTTCCATTTGATTGCCAACTTGAGACCTGTGACTAGTGCTTCATATTTGGAAATGTTATTTTTACAAGGGAAAGTGATCCTGAATGACTTAGGAATTGAATCCCCTTATGGTGTGATAAACAAGATTCCAGCGCCTGAGCCATGACCAGTATAAAACCCATCAAAATATAGCTTCCATGGTGCCGCCAGTTCTGCATGAAAAATGGACTCATTAGGAAAATCAATTACTAGTGGATAAGTGACTTAGATTGGTGCATTTGCCAGTTGATCTGCTATTACCTGCCCTTTTATTTCCTTACGCTCAAAATATTCTATCTCATACTCGCTTAGTATCATGACCCATTTTTCCAAGCGGCCTGTTAATGCTGCCCAACTTAGTAGATATTTCAGTGGGTCAATCTTAGCAACCAGCTATGTCTGGTGACTGAGCATATAGTGTCTTAATTTCTGGGATGCAAAGACAACAGTGAGCCATGCACATTCAATGTATGTGTAATTCAACTCATAGCCTATCAGTGTGCGGCTGATGTAATAGATTGCTCTTTCTTTTCCTTCATGATCATTATGTGCTAGCAATGCCCCCAGTGTTGAACTAGTAGTTGAGATGTATAGAATCAACGGCTTTCCATGAATGGGTGGCATGAGGACTGGTGTTGACAATAGGTAATCTTTGATTTGCTGGAAGGCCTCTTGACATTTATCCATCCATACAAAGGGGATACCCTTGTGCAATAGATACTGAAACATATGACACTTATCTGCCAATTGGGCTATGAAACGGCAAATAGATTGTACTCTGCCTTATAGAGTTCTGAGTTCATTGATCCCTCTGGGCGGAAGCATGTCTATGATTTCTTTGACCTTTGCTGGATCGACCTCTATGCCTCTTCGGGAGACTATGTACCCCAAGAGTTTACCTGATGTGACCCCAAAAACACACTTCTTAGGGTTTAATCAAACTTTGTACTCTTCAAGTCTCTTGAAAATTGTGTCGAGTACCTTCAAATGATCTTTCCTTGTTGCTGATTTGGCCAAGAGGTCATCTACATAATCCTCCATTATTTTGTGCATCATGTCATAGAAGATCATGGTCATAGCCCTATGATACGTGGAACCTGCATTTTTGAGACCAAAGGGCATGACGTTCCAACAGTATGTACCCCATGGGAAAGTAAATGTTATTTTGTGTTGATCCTCAGGAGCAATGCGGATCTGATTATAGTTGGAGAAACCATCCATGAGGGATAGCATCTCATATCCTACAGTTAGGTCAACTATGATGTCAATGTTTGGCAAAGGAAAGTCATCCTTTGGACAAGCTTTATTTAGGTCTCGAAAGTCCGTGCATACACGAATCAGCCCATTTGGCTTTCTCACCGGCACTAGGTTGGAAATCCATTCAGCATAATCTATAGACCTTATGAATCCAGCATCCAGTAATTTCTTTAACTTGGCCTTGACCAATAGAGCAACTTGGGGATGCATTTTGCGCAACTTCTGCTTGACTGGTTTAGCATTGGGTAATAGTGGCAGATGATGCAGAACCAGTTCGGAGTCCAATCTTGGCATGTCAGCATAGGACCATGCAAAGTTGATTTTCTATTCTACAAAGAATTTATGAAATTCTGGTTTCTCTTCATCAGTCAATGATGCCGTAAATAGGACCATCTTGGGGTCTTCTACAGTTGAAATGTTATCCTCTATTGTGTCCTCAATAAGCATAGCCGATTTCTCCTATTGCACAAGGAGAAAGTCCAGTCCTCCATCTTTGGGTGCCTCAGAGAGGTTTTCACCCGCAGATACGTCCTTTATTTTTACTATTTTATCGTCAAGAGGTGCCTTTCGGTTTTCACCTAGAGACATTTCACTTTTTGTTTTATTTTTACTTTTACTTTTGCGACTAGAGGACTAAATAGTCTTGCCGAAGTATGCCGTGCAGTCTAAATCAATAGAAAATCCTGATTTGTGGTCCCCACTAGGTATGCCTTCTCTTAGTCTCATAAATTCATCAATTGCCTCATCATTCTGAAATGTATCTAGCACTGGCGGTCCTTGTTGGTCCCAATCGAATAGGTCAGGGTAAACTAGGATATGCCATCATCCATGTTGGTGAATTGGGGTGAGGATGCAGACAACATACAGACGTGTTCAGTGATGTTGTATATGAGGTTATCATCGTCCAACTCGACATCGGACTCTATCCAATATTCTCCTTCACTAGTGTCATATTCGTTGTCAAAATAAGGAGTGAAGGTTGTAGAGCCCTAGTTGTCAATGTCGTCTGATACCTCGGATGGATTGGACTAATGGGGTTCAGATGATGGGTGTTGTATGTCCTGGGAGGTGGTAGTGGGACTTTGACTATTTGGTGCTTGTTCAATTTTGAATGTTTGCCAAAATCGTTATTCAGAGGTCAGTTCCCCTGGTTCGATAAACAAATAATCAAGACAACAGTCACTTAGGGATCATTCTAAGCCAAATTCCCACTCATGGGAGTTTGTTTCGGTGAGGGTTTCCCTAGTAGTCTCGACACTGTCAGAAGCATGTACTCGCTCATTTGAAAGTCCAGAAGTATGTTGATCGTCATTGGTAAGTGATCCAAACCCTAATCCAAGATACTTTAGAATTTGAAAAGTTTCTATGGGTTCCCTTCAACCAATTTTATATTTTCCTAGGCCACTAGTACCATCATAGCCTTTAGCCTTCATGATGTCATAACCTTTGCCATATATTTGAACTCACACGGGTGAAGTGAACGAGTCCTGCTAGGACCACCCCATGCCATGGCACCTCACCCACGCCCCACTTGGATAAAAAACTCATTCTGGTGGAACTTTGAAGGTTTCATACTCACTCAAACATGGCCTAATTATGTCCTGGGGAGACTTTGGGCACATGCTATGTTGTATGTCAGGGTGCGCTTGGAATTCTCCGTGAGCCATGGTCCTAGATTTCGACAAAGGATTCAAATTTCAGCCGTGGAAGGTGGTAGTATGGCGTAAGGACGCGGGATGGAGCAAGTATGTGGAAGATGCACGAGTGAAAATACTGGATGATGAGCCGTGTTTCTGCTAATAGGTACTGGTTTCTTATATACCCCTTTAAGTTTGTACATAATATTGGAAAGGGTCGTGGTCTCCAGATGTTGTTACTTTTTGTTACGCCAAATGGAAACTTGAGGCATTGGTGGTATGTAGATGGAATGAATTTTAAGGCGTGAATCCATGGATGACCTAGCAATATGTTATACGATAGTTCCAAATCTAGGACCTTGCAAGTCATGTCCATGATAACCGGTCCCACTCTGATTGGGAGAGAGATAACACCACATGAAGAGCATTCCTCGTCATTGTATGCTTTGATCACTATACTTTTCGTTGGGTCTACACACGCATCAGAGAACCCTAGAGCTTTAACCAATTTGAGGGAGCATATGTTCAATCCTGCTCCACCATCTACTAAAACCCGTCTAACTTTGTGCTTGTGGACAAAAGTTTCTATGTGTAATGCGTCATTGTGGTTAGTTTTATGTGATGAGTAATCTTGGTCCGAGAAGGTGACATGGTGCGGCGTAGTGAGATATCCCACCATAGTTTCAAATTGATTGACATCGATGTCCTTGGGGACCGACGACTCTAGGAGGGTTATATCTAAGATTTCTTTGTGCGCGGGAGAGATACGAAGCAGCTCAAGGATAGATATTTGTGTGGGAGTCTTTCCTAGCTGGTCAATGAGGTTGAACTGACTCTTGGGTTTCCACTGCTGTGTGGTTGGGATAGGTTTTGGCTATTTAGCAGGTGGATCGGGTTGTGATTGTTTAGCAGATGGGCCTGGTATAGTGATTTTGGCTTGTCTAGTGGAAGGTGGACCAACTATAGTGACCTTGCCACTACGAGTTGTAGCATTACATTGGGGTGCTCTTCTAACCGTAATGGTATTGATGTATTCATTTTCATTTCAGACATTGTTTATAATAGGTCCACTAGAATAGTCGTGAGCTGGACTTGGGCAAAGTAGCTGACTCAGAGACCTCGACGCGGAGAAAGGGCTATGAGAACCATGGTCCTACAGTGGATTCTTGTGGATAGTATGATCTAAATTGGAGGTGAATTGCGATCCACCTACTTTGATGGTGCGATTTTTGATAAGGTTTTGTATTATGTTTTTCAATTGTCAATAGTTAGAGGTTGTATGCCCTTTTGCTCGATGGTATTCATAAAGTGCATTGTCATTCCACCATGCTGGTTTGAATTGTCCTGGGTCATACAGTTTTATTTCCGAAAGTATGATGACCCCTACGCCGGAGGCATTTTAAGGATCTCTTCAATGGGTTCACCCAAATGGGTAAAGCGCAACCCCTAGGAAATTGTCTCATCCGGACGATATTGTACCTAATTGTTTCTGGACCACTTGGTTGCTGTTTGAAGAAGTATTGGGAGGAGGTGTCAATGTCGCGTTATCTATTTTGTTGTTGAACCCCTTAGGGCCAATACGATCCTACAAAGGTTTGGTGCAGCCTTAAGGCCGACAACACCGCTTGTTTGTAATGTGCTTATTTTTACCCCAATATTTTTTTTTGTCGGTGGTTGGATTGACATTTGTGTTTTTGGAACCATATCGTAATTCTCCCTTTGCGATAAGGGCTTTCTCAATTTGGACCCCTTTTTCGACTAAATCTGTGAAGTTTGTGCAACAATGTATTTGCAATGCAAATTTTAGGGGCCCTAAAAGTGTTTGGACAAACATGTCGACTTTTTCTCTTTCGAGGATGTCGATGTGACATCGACTAGCAAGGCTTCTCCATTTTTGAAAGAATGGAATAAATGTCTCACTAGAATTTTCTTCCGTGAGATTGCACAAGCTAGTGATATAGGTATCCATGTCGATGTTGTATGCATAATTTCTTATGAATTTTTGTTTAAGCTCATCCCATGTCTGGATATCCTTTTGAGTTGAAAACCATTCAAGGGCTTGACCTGCCAGACTTTTAGAAAAAAGTCTCATCAAGTATGTTTATTCGTAGGCGATTTCCATACAATTGGTTGCGAATTCATGAACATGTTCAATGGGATTTGTCTTGCCTTTATATTTTGTGAAGTTGGGTGACACATATCCTGGCGGAAATGGAGGCATGTATAAGTTTGTGTCGAATGGGTAGACATTCAGGTCGTATGATATTTCTAATTTCTTGCCTGAAATGTACATGTTTTGGATAGTTTTCTCCATGTCCCTCACTCTTGTTTTGAGGTCGTCCATGGTAGGGTCGTTTATGTTTTCGTACATTGGATTGCCTGGTACACCATATGTTCCTGTTTGTTGTGAGTGAATATTGGTGTATTGTGGTGGTATGGATTGTTGTGGTATGTATGACGTGTGTGGATTGACATGTTGGTATTGGAAGTTATGATTAGGTGCATGTTGATGAGTATGAATGCTAGATGAGTAGGTTGGGATGTGTCCCCCAGCCATGTGTGTCGTTATTTGGGGGATGTTGTGACCATGAATGTTATGGTGGGTCAATGATGTCATGGGTTGTGTTACTTGGCCGCCTTGTACGAATTGTTGATTTTGTACAAGGGGAACATTTGTGTTTGTACCTTGGGAGGTAATGACATTTGACTGTGTTGTCGTGTTAACATTTTGTTGTTGTCCTTGGATAAATACACGTCTTGTGGCTCCTCCCGAAGGATTTTGTGAAATACCACTGAGTGGATATGTTGAAGTTGTGCTCATGGTAGTAAATGGAGCTGTCAAGGGGGGATTGTTGTGACTTGATGATGCCCCCGTGGCATTTACTGTCGTGGTATTGACTGTCATGATATTTGTAGTGTTGGGGATGTTGGGGGTGTTTGGGACATTGGGAGTGGTATGCACTGTCATTGTGGTCCCAAAGGAAGTATTGCTCGTAGTATTTGGAAGTTGACCACTATGTGACATGTTATGTGCGTTGTTGGCATTAGGGTCAGGATGTGTCAAATTTAACGTGTTAATGTCAAATCCTTGTGGTCACTTAGCTCCTTCACTCAAGAGCATAGCTAAGAATCTGTCTCTGTCCTGACAGACCATTGCTTCAGCAAGCTGACAAGCCTCTGGGTCTTGTGTCAATGCCTCTATGTTTTCCTAAAGTAATTGGCCATTTTCATCTTTTTGCAAGAATTGTTCGAATGGAGTGTTTGATGAGGATTGTGTTGTTATTAGAGGTTGATTGTCTAAATTAGAAAATGGATCGTAAAAGGTCTAGTTTGGGTCATGTGGAGGATTGTTGACATTAAACGTAGGATCTTGTCGAAAGTTTTCCATTTGTCTCTTTTGTATTTGAAGTCTAGTTTCGACCATAAATGAGATTGCTCAAATGGGAATGACAACTAAATGCAAGTATGACACTACGTGAAGTCTAAGTTCAAAATGACGTCTAGAATGACTAATGTTTTTGGATTTTCGTGAATAGGATATGCAATGTGTAGCAATGTAAAACAAGGTTATCTAAGCACTTCTAAGCTCGAACTTTGTTTTCAATTTTGACTGCTAAAGGACTTTGTTGGAAATGACAAGTTGACAAGGTCTAAATGACTAGCGAGTCTTCCTAACTAGACTTTTGAGTTGGAAGAAATCTCACAAAAGAGGACAATGACTAAAAAGGGGGTTTGATAACTTGGTCCAAGAGAGTCTAATTTCGAAAACAATGACTTTGCAAAGTGTGCTTAAGATTTTCCTAATCCTAAGTATGCAAAATGTGAACCTAGGGATAATCTAATGCCAAATGTATGCAACGAAAAAGAATGAAGGATGATGAAACCTATGGGGACAAATGCAAACTAATGGTCAAGACTTTGAGCAATTTCAAGTTTGGTTTCTGAAAAAATCTTCTAGGAAACAGTGTTTTGACAAATGGTTGACAAGTTGAAGACCTCAGGTTTCGACTGTAAAGTTTAAAATTTTGACAAGCAAATGCATCGTTTGAATCTACAAATGCGTCATAGTTTAGCAAATGCGGTTCGGTGTTTCAATTTTGCCTTTTGGACTATCAAATGCGACTTGATGTAGCATATACAGCTTTTCAGTGTTCAAATGTGTCATGACGCCTAAAGATGCGGTGTTCTAAGTTTTAGATGCAGTTTAATAGAGCAATTGTGTTTCATAAAATCAGTTGCGGTTCGACAGATGCGACTCAGTTTGATTTCAAAATGATTTTCTTGTCGTTTTGGTGGAAATTTTGATCTGTTTGGAGAATGTTTTGTTTTGAACTGTGATACAACCAGAATACACTTGACAAACACAGTGTTTTAAAAGTAGCCAAACACACATCAGATAAGCATGATCCTAGGTTAGGCCATGACAATATTCGCTAGATTTCACGTGGGTTTCCCCAACCGCATATCTGTAGCGTATGAATTCAGAAGCTTGGTTGCACGAGCTCCCCCTTATAGTGCACTCTCTTCTCAGGCCAACCATGCTTCCAACCCCCATGAAACTCCCATGGCGAGCTGATCACCTCTACTACAAACTGTGAAAGTGTGGATGCCTTCACACCGACTGGTGCTGCGCTAGCAAATAGAAGGATTTTGGCTTTCTATACAAGAGTTTTTAGTTAGGGACCCCCATTCGAGTGGCCATACATGGGGCAAGAGATTAATCACCATTAAGGTGGCACTCCAGCCTGAAAAGTTAAGCTCAACAGGGTTTAAGGGAGTACAACTCCGTCCGTATGACACATCCACACAAGCAACCTTAGGTTTTCCCTTAAGGTTTACATTTATATACTGGTTGGGGGTAGCTTGGTTTTAGCTCTATTTCCGGTTTGAGTCATGTTGGGGTGATGAAATCCCCAGGAAGGCCCAATTTCTAGAGTTGGTAACCATTTCTCTTACACCCAAGATTGCCCGAAAACTTGAGGGGAGAGGATACTCCGATATACCAAGTCAGGGTAATAAACAAATAAAGATGGGTCTGGTTTTCTGATCACGAGTTTTTCACCAAGTGAGAGCATACTCACCTACCATCTTGCAAACACAATCAATCAAAGAAGACATGTGTTCTTTTTATATGCACAAAAATCAAATGTTTGCTAATCTATGAAAGAAAAACAAGCACAATATTTGTTTATTCCATCTTCGACATTCGAACCTGCAAACAAAAGATTAGTAGTTCCTTATGCAATGGTCTTCGACACACAAATAGGGATCGCCACACGCTACAAATGAAGATTAGTAACAAAAAAAAATCTAATCTAGCCAACATGCAGGAATGCAAAACCCAAAAAATAGAAAACCAGAAAACCAGAAAAGAAACAAAAACCAGAAAACACTAAGATCTAAGAATCAAAATGATAAAATTGATAGAAAAATTTTTACCAGTCAAATGCGGCTCAACAGAGCAGTTGCATCATTCTGGACTTTAGTGCGGCTCGATTGATTAGATGCGTCATTCTAGATATCAGTTGCGGTGTATCATGGCGATTGCAGCTCTTCTGTCAGCGAATGCGTCGCGATGCATCAAATGTGTCACGATATTTTTAAAAATAGTTGCGTCTATCCATACCTGTACCTGCAAAATAGCAAAAAACACATAAAAAATATACAAAAAACCAAAAAAACGGATTCGGGTTCACCAATGTAATCAAGGGAAAAATAGATTGTTAGATTGGTTAGATTAATAACATCAATATCCAATGAAAATAACGAAGCACAAAGGAATACAATGAAAACAAAAGGGGATTATATCACCAGATCTCTTCATACTCCATGGTTAACCTTCATTACACCTCCTAGCTTGTAGTAAATAAAGATGCCCTCAGATTTGTGTATGAGCAACTATGACAAGAGACAAGACTAAAGTAAGTTTCGAAGGATTTAATTAAAATCTAAATGCCTATACCTAATGACAATGTCTAAGACTTTCATCAAACAATGACAATAATTGAAGAATGAAAAGACTTAAGTGTGCAAGCTAATAAATGCCTATAATATGTGTGTCAATCTAAAATTTTAGGATGTGCATGTGTAATCGAAAAGTGAGGAAAATGTCATTTTATAGAAAATGCCATTTCGAATGGACGGACGAGATTAATTGATGACGAGAACCTAAAATGAAAGGTCCAGATTAAACCTGAGAATCCCTAATTAGGGTTAGGGAAAAATCCTTAATCAAATGGTCAGAATAAATCTCAGATAATCGGATCGACGATGGAGAATAAATGAGGAAATTAATTAAAGAAATAAATATTTTTGAAAAATCAAGAAAATAACATTGCCTGATTTGCAAGATTCAAAAAATCAAGAAGATAAGATTTGAACTGAAGATTCAATTTCAAAAATCAAGAATCTGCCCGATTACTTGATTTTTAGAAGATTAGGTAATAATTTGAATTAAATTAATTCAAATTAATGATTTTATGAGATAATAAATAATCTTTTTCAGATTATTTACCAAAATGGACTGACAGTTCAGATTGAGATGACATTTTAAATAATTGATTTATTTAAAATGAGAGCAATATTAAATTGGCAATTAAATAATTAAATATAATTATTTAATTTAGAAGATAAGACTAATTAATTAAATAAATTAATCAATTTATTTAATTAAGGCAGTTAGTGACATATTAAGTAAATAAATAAAACTTATTTATTTAATAATCAGGAAGAAATATACGAGAAAGGGGAATTAAATAAATTAAGAAATTTATTTAAATAAGGGAAGACTTAGCCAATTAATGACGTATTTAATAAATAAATAGAATTTATTTATTTAATAATCATGAAGAATACAAAGACATGAATTAATTAAACAATTATAAATTATTTAATTAATAATTGAATGTGGACCAAGGACATAATTAAATGTCATAGTTATGCTAGGATGAAAGTGGTAAAAATGAAGCTTGCAGGCCTAGGTCATTTTTAGGTGTCTACAACAATAATATTCTAAAATTTAATTTAAAAGTAAACATGAAAATTGAAATAAAAATCATGCCTAATAATCTTACCAATTAGGAAAGAGAGGGGTAAAAAGTTATGGAGTTGAAGATGAATAAAATCTAAAAGTGCAAGAAAATGTTTTGAGTAAATAGTGTGAACTTGGGAGGAGATTAAAAAGAGGGAAGAAGAAAGGAAATGATAGGGATAAAGAAATGAATAAGACAACAAAAGGTAGTATTTTGATTAAAAGTATTGTATAAATAAGATCTAAATATTTATAATGATACTCAATTGGTGAATTAACTGTCCAAGGATCCAAAGCTCCAAGATTGAAATTAATAACATCAAAGTGGAAGAGGAAACTTGAGTTACTAATGATAAAATGTCAACATGGAGGCTCCTATTTATTTTTTGAGGGTAACTTTTATTATTTTGAGCAGGAAAATTTTGAATTTACCTTATTTAGCCTAGAATAAGCTCTCATTAATATTTTGAGCCAAGGGAAAGTAGAGTAGTTTCACCTCTACCTTGATAGGGACACATGTTCCCCATAGCTTAAGAGGTTATATTAGATGTGAAGAGGGTTGAAGGATAAACAAGATCAATGGATGCTATTTCTTGTTATTTTTCTATTTTATGTGAAAGTTATGGAAAAAATAATGTGAGTATAAGCTACTGTTGGGACAGGATAATAGAGAATTTAATATTTCAAGTATTCACCTTAGAAATGAGAAGATGGATATCTAAGTCCCAAAGGATCTCAAGAAATGGGAAATATACATAAAAAGGGAAAAAATACAACAAAAGGAAAAAATATAAGAGTGTAGTGTCAAAAAATGTACTCCTTGATATTTTCATGCTATTTTTGGACCTCCTAATTAAATTGGACTTAATTAAGCCTCTAATTGGAACATTTATGCATTTAAAATCTTGATTAATCCCATCTTCTTATTATGCCTTGCATAACCACCCCATTTTGTTTTTGTTCAAAATGGGTCCCCCTTGTTTTTGTTTGTCCTTGGTTTTTTTGTTTGGGCCTTAGAAGTTGTTCTCTTTCCTCCTAGGTCCTTGTTCCTTTTGTCTAGTGGAAATGGAGCTGGAATGGAAACTAGACTCAGAACTTTGTGAAGGTTCCAAGTTCGGATTTGCTTTTGGTCCCAACCCCGTTCTTGTCTTGTTCATTTTCTTTGATTGTTTGTTTCACCTTGCACTCTTGGGATCATTTCTCCCTTGATTTCTCTTTTGTTTGCTTGTGGTTTCTTTTCCTCATAGCAGAAGCAGAACCAGAATCAAAACCAAACTTGGAACTTTGCAAAAGGTTTTGAATCCTTTTTTGGTTCTAATCCCGCTCACATTGGTCTTTGTTGTGTTTTTTTCACTGTGTGTTCCTTGTTTGCGATAAGTTTCATTCTGGTCTTGTTTCCTTATTGTTTTCCTTTCCTTATTTACTTGTGTCCATGTTTGTTCCTTTAGTGGGAGCAAAACTGTAATCAGAACCAAATCTGAAACTTTGTAAACAGTTGTGGATCTGGTTTTGGTTTTGATTCCACCACCATTCCTTTGTTGTCATTTTCCTTGCCACGGGGTTGGAACTAGAACTAGAATTGGAAGTGGAGTTTACATCAAGTTCTTATTTTCATTTCAACTTTGCTTTCACTTCCACTTTACCCATGATGTATGCAAAGCATGTAGGATCTGATGAAGTGGCTTATATGATGGTATATAAAATAAATAAACTTTTTACCCAAAATTGATGAAACAAAAAAGGTTTTTAAAGGAGATCTTCAAATCAATATATAAATTATGCTTACCTTGAATTTAACAAATAATGGCTTATCCATTTCTATTTGAAATCTGTTTACCAAAGCTTCACATTGATAGACTAATTGAAAACATCTATAGATTTCTCAAATATGATTCACATTTTTGAATCTAAAATGCATCACATCTCTATGCTTTGGGTATTACCATAGATTAAAAAAAAAAAAATGAATTTCACAAGTTTCAAAGTTTAGGTGGTCTTATTATTACCAGTTTTATATTTTTAAAATTTGTAATAAAAATTCATACCCACCATTTACTTCAAAAAATTACAAAAACATACCTAATCGAAATGAGTCCCTCTCTACTGAGTATCTAAAATTTTGGAGAAAATATTACTCATTCTGAATAGGTTAGGGTGGTCAGATAGAAAGCTACTTCTTATTTTTTCCCTGAAATTTAAGTACTACTACATTCAAATTTCAAAATTTCACCAAATAGATTTAAAAAAAAAAAAAACCTAGTAGTTTAGAAAGTAAATTTAGTTTGCTACAGATTGTATTCTTACATATTTTTTAAATAATATAAGTAACGTATTCAAAAAATTTACATGAAGTTGCCTAACTCTATTTTTTTTCTAAATTTTTCACCACTTAAGGGCCAATTCTTTTCCATGATGATCCTACACATACCCACATATGTTGTGTAATCATCCCATTTTTATTCCACATCCAACCAACCACATTTATTTCATTAATTATAGCCTCCTAACATGCACAAAATGGGTTTCAAACCTTAATCAAGGTTAATTTTGGCTCATTATCTTTATTGCCTAAGTTGTTATAGTGAACCAGAGCTGAGAAAGCATGAAAAAGGAGCACAATTTCATTGAGGGAGAGCATCTACAAGAATATTTAAATTGAGTTTCATCCCGTTTGGTAATGTTTTGAGGTAGGTGGGTCTTCACCCCATTCCATTTTTGTTTGTTTTCTCATTTCCTGTTTGTGGTGTTCATCACATGTTCACGAGACCTTTCTCATGAATCTGCATGTGTTTTTGTTTTTCTTTTGCTTTCTTTTTTAGTTTTTTTGTTTTCCCTTCTATTTCCTTTTTTCTTTTTTTCTTTTCCCCTTCATTTTTGTCACTTTACTGTCATTTTCCCATTTTGGTGGTATCTATACTATCGTGCCCTTTTTTTCACTTAGGGATTCATTTTTTAAGGATCTCATGTGCTTTAAAAGGTTGAAAATCTATTTGATGACACTTGTGATTTTATTCATGTGTCAATTCAATGGATTTTTTGTTATATTTTTGATTCCCTAGTTTCTTGAGTCAATGGGTTGTGAAAACTAGGGTTTTTGTGTTGTTTCTTTGCAATATTGTGCCCTAGGTGGCTCAATCCTACCACTATTATGTCAATAATGAGGTCAGGCCTTTATTCTATGTCTCCTCGAGCCTTCCTATGACCTCATCCTAAGTGTTTATAAGCCTTGGCTAAATTTGGATTTTTTAAGTAATAAGGTGGTGAAAGTGGACCCAAGAACGAGCTTAACTCATAAGCATGTGCATTGTAGTTTAGGTCTACTTATGATCTCGCTCGTAATACGATTTTGTCTCGCTTTTGTATCCTTTTCCTTTAGCGGAAGTGGAACAATAGTGGAAAATGGACTTGGAACTATTGAATGGTTTCAAGTCCGGTTTCCATTCCAATCCCAGTTTTGATTCTGACCCTGGCCTTGATCTCTCCTTTGGGTATGTGTAGGATCATGATGGGCCAAAAAGTGACGATATGTTGGGTATTCGTAGGGTATGTTGCTGACGATTTTTCACCCAAAACGATGAAACAAAAAGGGTTTTAAAGGAGATTCTCATCTTCTGAATTAACATCAATGCCTTTACTTTTAATTCAATAAATAATTATTATTAATTTTCATTTGAATTACCAGTAAAGTCCCAATTGATGTGGTAGTGGGATTGAAAACATCTCATGGGCTTCAATGAGTATCACATTTTGAATCTAAAAAATAAACTCAGATTCTATGCTCATGCACCTGGGATTAAAAAAAAGAAAATTGAATTTCTACGAAGTTTCTAACGGGTTAAGTGGTCAAACATAGAGTTTTATTTTTAAAGTTGCAATAAAAAAATCTCGGTAATTAATTATTTACTGGAAATAAATTATAAAAAATGCACTACATCGACATGAGTCCTCTACTTATATCTAAAAATATTATAAATAAATACATCACCACAAAGCTAGGTGGTCAGATAGACACCTACTTTATTTTTTTCCCCGAATTTAAGTACTACTACATTGAAATTTCATGTAATTTTCGCAAATTCTTCAAATAGATTTTAAAATAAAATAAACCTAGTAGTTTAGAAATACATTCAATTTGCTACAAATTCTATTCTTACATATTTTTGAAATAATATAGATAACTTATTCAATTTTTTATGTCAAGTTGCCTAACTTTGATTTTTCTGATTTGCCACTTAAGGGCGTATTTTTTCCATGATGATCCTGCGCATACCCCTTTCTTAGATGCTTTCTAATTCCTAATCTCTACCTAGTTCCACTTTTGATAAGTTTCAAGTTTCACTAAGTGTGAAAGGCTACCTAGGGAAGGATAGGGAAATATCAAAGGTAATCTTCTAATGTTGATTTTTATTCTTTTTATTGGTCTAATATAGGGTTGTTTTATAGGAGTAAGCAATGTGTGGAGCATCTAGAGAAGATTCACAAGTGGATGGGTAGGTTGTCGAGGGTTCAAGGAAAGTAAAGCCTAAGAAGATAAAGGTGGAGTAGCTTCCCTATACCTTAAGATGTAAGCACAAGGGTGCTACTCTCATTGCAAGCAAGTTAGAATCTTATTGGGATGATATTATTGATACAAATCTAGGCCCATTCAACTCTGAGGAGTTTCCAGTAGAAATTTTCTCTAAAGATATAATTGGGAGAACTTTGAGGATAACCCAATCTAGGCTGGCACATGTGACTATTTTCCCATTTTCAGTCTAGTGCCCAGAGCTTATAATCATAGTAGCAAGGGCTTACAACCCTACAACAAGGAAATGTGTGGACATTCAAGGAAATGTAATCATTGATCTCTCCCTAGAAATGATGAAGTTTATGTTCAATGCACCTACCCCTTAGAACCCTAAGTTAATGAATGAGGTAGAGGCATTGCAATTGTTCAGCAATCATAAAGAAACCAATAGGGATCACATGAATAAGAAATGGTTTAAAAAGGTTGAAAAGAAGTCTTTGACTAAAGTGCCAAATCAACCTAAGAGGGGAGACTTCCTAGTACGAGAATGAACCTCCAGATAGGTCGACTTCCTAGCTGGTAATCATGTAAAACTTCTCACTGAAAAGGAAAAGGGAAGAAGGATATGCATAAACTAGAAAAGTAGTATTCAAAAACTAAGGTCATACACCAAAACTACCTAGAGCCTACATATACAACTTGTATGCACAATTCGAACAATGACTGAAACTGGATTACACAAATCACTTTTCATATGTCTTTACATCAGTAATTTATAAAGAGGTTAGGATTCTAAAAAAATTAGAGGGAAATAATTCTCACAACTAAAAATAACTGCACCTATAACACTAATTATAACCTAGAATAACATACATCTCTACAAAAGTTGTTGAATTTGAGACAAAATCACAAGGAAAAGAATATGATTTCACAAGTAATTCAATCAATCAATAAGTTCACACAATAAAACATAGAGTGAGAAGGAAAAATACTCAATATCATTGATTTCTACGGCCTTCACTAGTATACATGCTAAAAAAAATGAGTTACAAAAGCATTGTCTTTTCTTCAAAGGACTCAAAAGTCACAGAGCAGAAAAAGAACTACTAAGAACTAACTCCAAATGAGTCGCATAGGTAATTATATCTCAACTCTCCACCAAGATCCACCAAAATAGCTCCTGGAAACTTCTTGGGTTGTATTCACTCAAAAATCCCCAAAAATAGCAACTAAAACTTTATCAAAGGAGCTCCCATGTGTGGGAAAAATTCAAATGTGACCTTGTCAAATATGATGACTCTTCAAAACAGCCTCCAAAAGCTCCAATTTTTCCTCAAAAGCAATTAAACACTCCTATATTCCCTCCTCATATTGACAAACTGAAATCAACTTCCCTATATTCCCTCAAAATCATAAAATCCATTCATATCTCTCTTATAACTAGGTCATATCATAAAGATAAACACATCTTTCCTCCATTATCATGTGTTGAAAACTTCATCTTGCTTTAATTTTGCATGTATTTAAAACAATAATTTTGATGAAGTAATTTATAATGCATTACTTGATAAAAAATTACCTTAAAATTTGAATTCAATGCAAAAATTAAAAGAAAAAATACAACTAAGTCTTAAAAGAGTTAGATACTATGCATAAGAGAAAATAAAAGGCATACGACATCCTACAGGATATTAGTTTGCATCGTAATTTTTGTTAAAAGAAAGATGAAAATGCATCGATATTTTAGGGCATTGCAAACCCTAAGAACAAAATGAATACAAAAATGAAAAGCTCATTTCATTGTTTCTGAAGCTTCTTGATAAAGCTATGCTGTCAACATTAGCAACCTAGGGTTTTGGAGTTTGGGACTTGTAAATTTGCTACTATTTTTTTTTTTTTTTTTTGAAGATTTCCATAGAGAAATGTGTGGTAATCCTTTGTTGGTACAAAACTGATATTTGTCTTTCATTTCAAAGGGTATTTGCAAACTTATATCCGTAGCCTACATTATATTTTGATGTAACTTTTCTCTGTGTTTTCTCTATTGATGTTTCCTTTTATTTTGAGGTCGCTTGGAATGGAGTTGGCTTGGTTTTGAGGATTTCTTGAAGTTTATGTTGTTATGGAATTTGAATATATCTTCAATATAAAATGTGGTAAGTTTCTCCTTCACCATTTGACGTCTAATCATCCTTTGTTCTATGCTGGTAAAAGCTCAAAAAATGGTTCCAACAAAAGGTAAAATAATGATTATATGTTATTTTTCCTTTTCATTCGATTTCTCTTGATTGAAGACCATGACCATGTAGTTTTGTTTCACCATTCAAGGATATGAATGAATCTTTGTATACTCTTACATATCCTCTATATTTCATATTTCTCTCATGCAGTGACTTCAAATTTTTGCATTCGCTAAAAATTTCATTCCTATTTGCAAAATATAAAGGCTCTATTGTTTTGAT
>VDFB02130153.1:0-26397 GCA_007258455.2 Sequoia sempervirens | reverse complement strand
TTGTTTCTTCAACTTGTTCTCACATGAAACATAATGATGGGCCTCGAAATCCTAAGTGAAGAAACCTTTCTGTTGTTAAAATTTTGTTTTGTATCTCTGCCCATGCAAATGTTCCTACGTTGGGGAGACATACATTACTCTAGCACAGGTGTAGAGGTAGGTTATCTACAATCCTACCTCTTTCCTTATACAACATCCTATATCCATATTTTGCATTATAACTACTAGATTTAGATCCTGCCTAGATCAAAGAATCACTGCCATCTCGCAAAGTCAAAGTTCTATTTTTCAATATTTCGGTAAGGAACAATACTTCTCTATGTGGTAAATTGAGGCCTGTGAAGTCCCTACACCTCTATCCTAGCATTGAATTGCTCTTATTTGGGGCAATGTAGTCCTTGACTCAGTCACCCCAAAGGATTTTTAGCATGCATTTGACCTCTCCCACCTCAATCAAACTATCCAAGCTTGGGAGCCCAACCCATGAGTCCTCCCAAAACAAGGCCATGCTTCCATCATGAACATCCCATGAGAGATAGTCACAAACTATTTTTTTACATTTCTGCATGAAGTTCCAAATCCAAGAGCCAGTTGGAGGATTGAAAATAGTTAGTATGTCACCATTACAATCGTCCTTTAAGTACTTGTGATGAATAATTTTCACCCACTTGTTTTTTGGTTCATAGTGCATATGCCATATAAGCTTTGCTCTAAGAGCTCTATTTTGCAAATCCGAGTGTTTAAAGCCAAGCCCACCATCTTTGTTGGTTCTACATAGTTTTTCCCAAGTGATCAGGGCAATTTTCCTCTTCTCTTAATTACCTTTCCAAAAGAATTTCCTATACATTTTTGTTAAGTTTGAAGCACACCCGCTCAGGATACACATTACTGACATGAGATAGATTGGAAGGGAAAATAATATTGATTTTATCAACGTAATCCTCCCAACTCAGGTTAACCATTTTTCTTTCCATGAGTTCAAGTTTTCACTTGTTTTTAGGTTGAGTGGGTCCAAAAGTCCAGTTGACCTAGCCCCGCTAGCCAATGGAATTCCCAAGTACAAGATAGTTCACATTTTTTGAAGCCAAGAATCCTCAAGTTCTCTTGCTCCTTTTGTATATTTGTGTTAAAGAAAAATATTTTTGATTTTCCTTCATTCACTGTTTGTCTCAAGGCCTTAGCGTACTTCCTAAAAATTGTATTCAAGTGTATCACCTCCTTCCTCTTGGTTGCTCCCATTAATGTTGTATCATCAACAAATTGCTGATGAGATATCACTTGCAGATCACTTGTTACCCTTATTCCTTTAATCTATGCAGAGCTAATGCTAAGGGCTATTGTCCTCCCTAGAGCTTTTTCCATAAGACTATACAAAAAAGGAGAGATTGGATCTCCTTGTCACAACCCTCTTGATACTTCAAAGAAACCCTCAGGCGTACCATTTACAAGAACTAAAAAATATGGGTGTGGAGATGCAATTAAAGATCCAATTCAGCCATTGCTTGTTGAACCCAAAGGCTTCAAGAAATTTGATCAGAAATCTCCAATCCACCATATCATAGGCTTTCTTGATATCTAATTTGATTATAATGTTGGCTTGTTTGCTCTGTTGAATCAAATGTATCACCTCTTGTGCAATAAATATTCCATACAAGATCACCCTCCCTGGGACAAAACCCGTTTGTTCTTCAGCAATCACCATTGGGAGAATGAGCTTTAATTTGTTTACCATGGCCTTTTTCATAACTTTATACACTATGTTACAGAGAGCAACTGGCCTATAGTCATCCAGTGAATTTGTGGCTTCTTTCTTGGGGACTATAGCTATGAAGGTGTTAACTTCCTTGAGTAAGTAGACAAAATTCCATGAGGCCTCAATCGCATCCACCAACTCATCACATATCCGGCCCCAAAAGTTTTGAAAAAAGCTAGCTGGCAGTCCGTCCTAGCCAAGAGCCTTGTTTGGGTGCAGCTAGAAGAGGGCCACTTTATCTCTTCCTTAGTGTATTTTTCATTTAGCATCTTGTTTTGTGCCTCTATGACTAACTTTGTAATATTTCTTAACAAATCTTGTTGATGTTGCAAATTTGAATCTTCAAAATTATTTAATAGTTTACTAAAGAATCTTACCACTTCTTCAGCCACTTCCTTTGGTTCCTCCACTGTGGATCCGTCCATTCAATTTAAACTAGTGATCTGAATCACACTCCTTCGTTGTCTTATACTATTGTGTAAGAATTTTGTATTTTTTTCCCCTTCTTCAAACCTCTCTAGACTTCCGCTTCCAGAAAACTTCCTCTTTGGCCAAAACATCTTCATACTTCCCTAAGAGTTCTTTTTATTTGAGGTAACTTTGTTGATTCTTTCCATTCTATATTATATCCTCTTCCACATTGTGGAGGTCTTCCTCTATGCTCTCCTTTGTTTCAAAGATATTTTTGAAATAGTTACAGTTCCATTCCTTGATCTTCTGCTTCATCCATTTCAAATTAGTTATTAAACAATACATCTTTGATCCTGTTACTTGGAATCCAACCCACCTTTCTTCCACTAGACCCAAAAAGCTTGGGTCCTTGAGCCACATGTTTTCAAATTTGAAGGGAGATCGAGTAGGGATTTGATCCTCTTGGATGTCCAATTGTATTAGAAGGTGAACCGAACTAGCACTAGGGAAAATTCTAGCTTCAAATAAGAATGGAAAGCTATCTAAACCTCCCCAAAACAAAAACTGTCCATTTTTCCAGCTATCATACAAGGGCCCAACCTCCTATTCGTCCATGTGTAGGTTCCATATTTGAAATCTATACTGAGAATTTGATTTCTTATGATCCATTCTCTAAAATCCTTTTGAGGTTGATTTTCTCTTTGAATTCCTCTCAATTTATCCTTGTCTTCCAATACTGCATTAAAGTCCCCAGCTAAAATAAAATTATTCTCTTGCATTGCCTTTAGGAACACTTCAATTTCTTGCCATAGAGTACGCTTTCTAACACACAAATTGGGCCCATACACATTTATGAGTCAAAGTTTGAGCTTGGAGTGAATATTGCACACCCAACAACATTGCCAACATGAATTCATTACCAACATTTCAATCTGTACCATATTTGGTTTCTGAAAAATTGCTATACCACCAGAAGCCCCACTTTCTTGAACCTCGACAACATTCCACCCCACGATCTTCTTCTTGAGTGACTCTAAATCCTCATTAATTTTTTTTTTCCTGTATTAAAATTATATCTGCTTTGGTCAAAGTGAGTCTTATTTTGACCAAACATTGTTTTTTAGGGGTGTTTAGGCCCCTGACATTCCATGAAAGTAGCCTCATGGCAAACCAGGAAGGGGAGCACCCTTCCCTAAACTGAGCAGCATAGTGAGATTCTTCAGCATCACCATCCATAGATCTCAGTTCTTGTAGTGATTTTCTCCCTCTAGACTTCCTTTCCCATAGTCCGGCTTGGACTTTTTGGTAGATTGTTGCTTAATCCCTAATTTTCTCGGGGTTATTATTTCCTCTTTTTTATTGCTTTGACTTAGTTGCAGCCTCCAACAACAATTGTTGCTCCACTGGAATTATGGATCCATTGAAGACTTCTTCTGGGTCGTCCTTTGCATTGTTAAAGGGGAATGATATGTCTTGATTTATCCTATCTTATTCTTCCTCTCCATTTCCCAAAGCTATCTTTAGAAAGCTATAATTAATATCTTCACCCATACAAGTAGCCTCAATCCCCCACCTCGGGGCTGCCTCTATCTTAGTTATTTTCCTTTTTGGCGAAGCTATGGAATCATATTGATTGATGTGTGCAACTTCCCTATTGCTTTCTTCATTCATTCATTGTGTCATGATGGCTAATCCTTTTCCAATACCTTTGTCTCTCTCATTAGGTTTCTTAACTCTTCAAGGAAAACTGATTTCACCAAGTGTTCACTAGGGTTTGTTTCCTTTTCATCATTTGAGCATTAAATCTTAGAGTCATTCACAATCCCCACTATCTCCTCCCTTAGCTGACCCTTTGACCTACTATTATCTTTTGCACTCTCCTGGTTTAATGTTCATATAGGGCCCCTTCCACACCATCCTTCATTTAAAGCCAAGTCAGTCACTTTTCCTGCCCATTTTGAGCAGCTTGCTATATATCCCTTACTCAAGATGCACCTACCTCCTTTTGTGTCAATTGTGACCTTCTAAAACCATTCTCCTTTCTCAGTGGGGTTCTCTAAATTGTCCAAGAATCTAAGCTCAGTGTTCAAATCAACCAAAATTTTGGTTACTTCTGATTTTCCAAGGAAAAATCCTTCTTCACAACCAATGAAAGTCCCTAGGGCTTCGCCAAATTTTCCTAATGTTTCTTTGCTCTAGTATTCAGGGGGTAAATTGTCCAAACTAATACAATGAGGGAATTTCTTCGACTTATGTTTCTTGGGATTAAAATTTGGTTTTTTGTCTATTTTATAAAAGCAAAAGCCCTTGAAAAATATAGGTTTCCCAAATAAAATTTTCTTTTTGATACTCTATTTGGCGCAGTCTAATATAAAAAAAAATTTAGATAGAGGTTTTTCTCTTACCTGACCTTCGAAGATATCTACAAACCAATCTATGATTTCCTATTTTGGGACATCGCTTCTAGTCCATTTGATGAACATTCCACAATCCTTGAGGTAATCCCATCATGGTTGCATGTAACTAGCTGAGATCTTCATTATTTTACTTCTCTGATTCGGGGGGGAATAGGGCTTTCCACCTTGGAAACTTGTCTTCAGGATCCATGTTTTGATTGCCTATTTGGCGCCCTCTCTTTCATTTTTCCTCCTGAAGTTGGATCAGATCTGGTTTTTCTAGGGAGCCCAAGTGAAGTCATTCCTAGCGCTCGATTGATACAGGGGCCTTCCTGACCTTTGGTTCCTTGGCCACCCATTTCTTCACATCAGATGTTGCATGGGTTTTTAGGTCTGGCTTCAATCACCATGTGGATGAGCACCTGCTTTTGTGGAGCCTCTATATTCTCGACGACCACCTATCTACCAGTTTGAGGTGCCCCTTCTCCACCCACCATTGTTCTACTATTTTCACTCCATTTTCTAAAAAAATAAGCAATATTAAGGTTTGGGTCTTGGTTGTTAGCACTACAAGAAATAATCCCCACTAGTTCACCAAGGAGCCTCCCCTTAACATTATGTTAAACAGAATCCATTGTTGATGCAGTAGAGAGCAACACCGTGAGGTTTGAACCTTGGTTGTTGGCTCTACAAGTAAGAAGCCCCACCATTTCACCAAAGGGTTGCCCCTTCAATCAAATAGTAAGAACCACAAACAGTGGACCTCATTCAACTTGAATCCAACTTTTAATGATAACTATAAGAACAACTTCGATCTCTATCATATTATTCATGCTTTTGGATAATCTTTTTTCTTCATGTTTTATGAACGACCAAGAAAGAAAATAATAATTAAAGGTTGGAATTTTAATGTGTGGATTATTATCCTACAATAATGGGTCCCAAACTTGGGACATCCTAATTTTTTCCTAAAATCACACAATTTTTATAAAAAATAATGATTTAAGCATTGAGGGGTTCCATCTAAAGGGTTTTAATTAAACAAGGTTAGATAAGATCCCCTTAGATCAAACCCCCTTGGATAGAACCCTTCTAGTCTCATATCATACCCATAATGGAGTCTCCTTTGCACCTATCAAAATGCTAACAAAAACCACTTTTTTCTTTATCTTTTGAGGGATCTAATAAAGTCATTTAGAAATTATATTTTTTAAGTATGTAAGCCATATTATAATTTTTCCAAAAAGTATTATTTTAAATATTTTTACTTTTATTATTATATTTTTCTTTTATTTCTTGTGAATTTAGGTTTTTCACCAAACATTAAGGTATTTTTTTCACACACATAGAGAAATATAAAAAAAAATATAAAAATATGTGTGCACTAGGTATTGATGTCTTTGTTTCAGCAAAAAAAATCAATACATACAAAACAAGTTATGTGTTACAACATACACCTATGTCCAATTTATAATTACTTTGATTTTGAAAATTAATAGAAAAATATGCAACAAAGAATTATGAAAAGTATCCATGCACTAGATATTGATGTCACAAATCTATATTTTAAAAATTATAATTGTATCCTTTCAATAAAAAAAGCTATGCATTATGACATAAACGACACTTTTTAAAAATGTTGTTTACTATAAAAAACAAGTTATTAAAAGTTATTTAAAAATTTCTAAACTGATTTATAATTTTTTAAAATATATATATATATTTAGAATCTACATGCAAATCCTCACAAATCACTAGTTCACATCATCTCCAAATTATTAATAGTTTAGTTGCTATAGGTTTCATAAAGTGAAAATTTGGTGAAAAATGCTGATTTCAAATGATTACCCCAAGGTAGTCCTTTAATCATAAAAGAGAGACTAGCATACTTTAAAAAAAATAGTCCTTTCTTATGCCAAGCTCTAACCCTTAAATTAATATTCATCATAATCATCAAATTACCTTTTATAACTTTAGTTATGTCTATCCTTAAATATAATATCTTTTATCTACAATGGGAGGTTTTCATCAAACAACCAATACTTCCAGTCATTACATTGAAGGCATATATTAGCAAGAGCGTCCACTAATTTATTTCCTTATTTGAAGGTGTGATAGATCTTTAGATGGGATAAGTTGGGCAATAGTAATCTACTATCTTAAATTAAATTCCTAATTTTCTAATGAGGGATTGAGAAGTTTTGAAGCAAATTAATGATTAGCTTAGAGTTTTCTTCTATTTCAATTTTCTAGAAACTTTTAAGACAAGCTCTTTTTATACCCCCATCAGGTAGAAATTTCCTTTTCTTCATTATTTTTTTGATTCCCACATTCTTTTCAAAAAATTCAATCACAAACCCCTTCTTATATCTTAGAATACCTCCAATTGCAACACTTCTAGGGTCCCCCCTACTGCAACCATGAAAATTCAACTTTAACCATCTTGTGTCTAGTTTTTTCCCATTTGATGTGTTTTCTTAGGGTTCTCTTACTAGGCTTAACCTTATTCATGAGTTGAGTAATTCCCCAATTATTGATGATTTTAACTCAAGGGGGAAAGGAAGCTTGAGAGCTTCTCTCATCTTAACTACATTAACATTAGCTTTGATGCCATTTTTTATAGATTGAAAAACCTCTTTGATGTTTCTCACTTCCTCTCTAAAGATTCTATTGTTTCGCTCCTTCCAAAATCTGTAATCAAGGAAAGGGGGAATGTGGTTCCATAGATCTATTGTGATAGGATGAGAAGGAGAATTATTTATCCAACTCAAAATAAAATCTTTTATAGTTGTTGAGACAATCAAGAAACCTCAAGAGAAGTAAAGAACTCTTCCCAAACTTCCCAAGTAAAGCTATAGTGTAAGAACAGATGTTCAATAGATTCTTCTTCTCTACAACAAATGATACACTAATTGAAAAAATTAAACCCTCTCTTAACAAGATTATTAGTTGCCAAAATTTTATTATGGCCAACAATCCATCAAAAGAAATTTATTTTTGGAATAACCCTATGATTCCAAATCAACTTCCAATTGGAGGACATAAGAGCTTCATTAACAATCCTATTGTAATCTGAAGCAATTGAGAAGCAACTAGAGAGGTTGGGAGACCAAATTATTTCATCTTCTTTAGTGAGACTAAAAAACCTATAGTCTTCTAAATTCTTCAAAAGTTGGGTTTTAACCACACCATTCCTAATATTTTAAAAAAATGAGGGGGGAAATCCTTCAATTTTAGCTCTTGACCCTACCAATCAATATAGCCAAATAGCTTAGTGCATACAACCTAATCAAAGGATCCCTGAAAACAATGAAGGAAGTGAAATTAAATAGGTTAGAATTATTTCACCATGTATTTCCTTGAAATTGATCTTTCTTCCATTCCCCACATGTCATTTGATCCCTTGTCTAAGAAATCACCTTGTCTTCAAAACATTATTCTATATTATTAAACCTTTAGGGATAGAAGAGGAGAGAAAGAAGTTGCTATTGCTTGCATTCCCAAGGTATTTAGCTTTATAAATATTAGCCCAATCTTTTTCATTCAAAAGCAGGTTCCAACCAATTTTAGATAAAAGTGCTTTATTGAATTGCTGCAATCTTCTCATGCCTAAACCCCCATAATTTTTGGGTTTATAGGTCATATCTCAATTAACTAAATAAATTCTCTTTTTTTCCTCTATACCTATCCATAAGAATTGTTTTCTCTATTTTCTCTATACACTCTACCATATCTATTTATTCTTAATCATGCTATATAAATGCATTATTTTTTAACATGCATACATAAAATAATGATCAAGCCACTAGGGTATATTTTAAGAAATAACCTCTTGAAAAATCTATGGAAACCCCAATGAGTCCTCTACAAAGAAGCATAGTATCCTAGGAAAAAAAATTCAAATCAAAAATCACATTTTATAACTTGGTTGGAAATATTTTTTCCTTGTACCAATTTTTTACAATTCAGTTACTAAATTTTATATTAATATATAACTTTTACGATGATTCAAAGTCTAAACTTTCTATGGTGCAGGAGCACCCTAGGTTTAGTAGGTTCAAAATTAGTATTTTGGTTTTGTTTGATGTTTTTCCATGTAATAAGGTCTAGAAAGACCATTTCATGTCTTTTGGGGTCCAATTAGTGGTCTTGGTCATTGGTTAGAGTCTAGATGCAAAACTTGTAAAAAGTTGCACAAATGTTGTCAAAGTTGTAAACACATGGAATATGAAGAGTCATAAGTTGTAAATGAGGGAATTTGAATGGTTTTAAGTTGAAAAGTTGGTGGAGAACCATTGGAAAATGGTTGCAAATGTTTTAAAAAATAATTGTAAGGTCGAAGCCAAGGTTGGAGATGGTGGTTATTGAAAATATTGAAGTTGGGTTAATAAAACATTTTATGTTTTCTGCATTTTGCAATGTTTTTACCTATTTTTATGAATGGTATGGACCTATACAACCATTTTGTGGCATGATACTAATTGGAAATGAAAGATAATTGAATATACTTTCTACTTATTTTTGTTGCACTCAATTTCATTGTGTTTTGAGGGAGTTGTGTCCATTTTACTGCAAATAGGTTTGAAACCCTAGTTAGGGTAATAGTGAGCAAACAAACCAATTTTTGAAGGGTATTTGAAACCATGTTTATATTCTTGATATCATGTTTGCACTAAAAATTATGGCCGAAAAACAACAATTTGTTGCTACCAAATTTGTTCAAGAAATTAGCCCTAGAGACTAGGTCAGTCAATCTCAAGCCCTTTCCTTCCAAAGCAACTATACTTGGAATCTAGATATGTTTGTAAATGGTGAAAAGGGTACTGAAAAATTCCCTTACATTCTAGGTTTGAGGTCTGAACAAAAATTTGTGATGGAAAAACCAGTTAGGAAGTACTACTAGGAGATTGAGGCCTTGTGAGCAAAAACCCACCAAGTTATGTTCTAGGATTGGAGAGTTTGACTGATTAAGGTTGTGTTGAAGTTATCCACCCCTGCTTTGCATCATTCTATCAGTACATAATTCTTTTAAAACTAAGGAAAGTATAAAAATTAAAAAAATAGCCATTGATAAACTAGGGAGATTAGTGCACAAATTTTTATATACAATAGTAAAATATGTGTCCATCCCAAATAAATTTCTAACTCTATGCAATTCTATTTATGAATTAGGGAAAATATATCAAATATGGGAAAATTAGACACTTCTAAAGTGTTGCAGCAACAAACTATGAATGCAAAATTTATGAACTTCCAAAACAGAATGTATGCAACAAGAATTAGCTAAAAAATATCATAAAACATGTGTAACTGTACATTGATCTCCTTATAAGTGTAGGACAAGGAGGAAGTAGGTGTTAGTGTAAATAGTGTCATTATCAAACTAGGTAGCTTATCCTATTTTCTAAGTTGACTCGTTGACACTCAGATTAAGTTTAATTAGAGATTATTTATCCATTTGTCTCACCTCATGTGGTATTCACACATGTACTCACACTTGTCTTGTGTAAGATAACACATGTTACATATTTGGAGAGATATTTAGATGTTTAGTCCTACCTTCTTACCTCCTCTTTCTTGCCTTTATATGCAAGGATCTCATTGTAAATTTCACACACTCATTTGTATTTGATAGACATGTTTTATGCTCATTGTTCACTTATAAAATATATTGTTGAAGATAAGGGGGTGTATGAGCTCTATTAGGGTTTTCTTGTGTATGCAGTCATTCTTGGCCCCTCTTGTATCATATTGCGCTTATTGCATCAAACTTTCCTCTTTTCTTGTGTGTACGACTACATTTACTGCAGTTTTTTAATTTTATTATGCCTTCAACCAACTCTAACCTAGTAGTTCATGTTGGTGTTGGAAGTTTGACGGCTCTGCTCAATGGCTCCTCCTCTGAACAAATGACCCCAAAAATTTGTTTTGAAATTCTTTCATGAGGTAAGTCTTTTGACTCCCCAGTTGATGTGGTTTTACCTTTTCCTGATTTTGATTATGCTTTTCAATAGCTTGAGCAACACGCCCTTGTTGGGTATTTTGTTGGGAGGACTCCCCCTAAAAGTGTGCTTAAAGAATGGGTCAACAAGGCCTGGGTACCTCATAGGGTCCAATTTGATATGGTTCAAAATTTAACCAAGGGGTTTTTCTTGTTCCGCTTTGCAGAGGTCAATCATGTCTGGGCAATCTTGACGCATGGTCCTTGGTATGTCAGGTATTCTTTGTTGGTTTTGCAGGAATGGACTCAGGACTTCACTGTCTCAGATGACACCAAGTTGTGGGTCCCAATCTAGATTGAATTTCTAGGTTTACCTTTGCCTTGTGTGCCTTTTTTGAATCATATTGCATCCTCTCTAGGGAGGGTCATTTGTATTGAGCTGGATAGGTTTTTTGAGGCCTAACCCTAGAAAAGGGTCTTTGTTGAAGTGGACCTTTCACAAGATTCGAAGGACTCCATTGAAATTCAAATTGGAGCTCTCTGACATACCTAGAAGGTAACTTATTTTAATCTTCCTAACACATGTTATAGGTGTCAGTCCGCAAACCACAAGATCAAAAGCCTTATTAGGTGGATAACTATATTTCCAAACTTGATGAAAAATGGACCACGGTTATGAATCAAAAAAATAAGTCCACTGGCTCTGGGTCAACTTCCAAAGCTCGTGAGCCAACAAAAAATGTTTCAAACCCTTTAGCGAAGGGGAAAGAGGCCTCGGTCAGGGCTAATAATGTTCCAGTGCGGCCTAGGTCGAAGGCTACACCTCAACCTACTGCCATTATGATAGCACAGTCGAACGCTTCTCCTCTCTTGTCGAGAGCTCAAAGTCGCGGTGTATCTGCCAAAAGGAACCCAAAGGATATTAATACATCTAACATTTATGGCACCAATTTTTTTTTTAAAAGTACTAACATACATCATAATAATCATATATCACATGAAATGGAAACTAAACATGAACTACATATAAAAAATCCCTCGGGTTTACATGACTGCATTACTTTTCACAACAACTTTATTACATCACATGAAAGGTAAGTATACATCAGTAATCATAAGATAACATGAACATGGTCAACATATTAATCAAAGGTTACAATATTACAATGCTGCTTCCCAACATGAATGGGGAAGATACAATAAAATTGAATGATACATTTGAAATTAAGGAGTACAAAGCTGCAATACTGTATTCAACTCAGGAGTGTCTGCAAGGTACAATTTCACACTTCTCGATCGACAACTGGGGACCCAATGGGGTGCATAGCACATTCCGCAATACGTGGGACTGGCCGAAGGTCCACCCCATGTAAGAGGCGGCAAGAAGGACCCCAATGATAACCATCATACAGAACAAGGATACAAGACTTCACAACAAGAACCACAATAACATAAGGCAATCTCAGCACAAGATATAACCAACACAAGATGTGCCCAACATAAGGAACAACCAATAAAGAATCAACATACAAATGCCAACATGTGCTTCTAGAGGCTCAAGAATAACATAGAGGGAAACAAGCATACATGGTTGTTAAAGGAAGAGTGTCATCGCAATGTTGCATGGGTTACCCTGGCGAATCTTCCTAGGCCCCGACCCCCAACTTGGGTTACCCTGGTGACCTCTTATGAAACCCGGCCCCACATGCAATCCAATGCGGAATCGATTATCTTTCATAAAGACAAGATAACGATCTTGCCATTCCAGGCCTTCTCAACTCATCTCAAGCCCATACAAGCACTTGAGCCATGAGTGAGGCATTCACTTATATCTTGTTAATGTGTGATTCTATCCAAAACCCCTAATTAAATATTAATGTTTTCACTTGATTAATAAACTTCCAATGAGTTACCCTGGGACCTCTTCCGGGTCCCGGCCCCCATTGAAAGCCACTCCCCCTATGAGCAACAAAACTCAAAAGACACTATCAGGGTAAGCCCCCATGCACAACATATAAAGCCACATGATAAATTGCATTAAGCAAGGCATACACCATCCTACACAAAATCTTCATAACGAAACTATTTTCAAGTGCAAGGCTAAACCCATAACATCAAATAGATCATACGAGCAATAGTTCACAAAGAACCAAAAGTGAAGGCCAATAATAAAGCAACACCTTTCTTTCCCTTTCTCTGGAAGACTGATAAATCACTAAAACAAGGGTTTCCCAACAAGGTGGCAACAAAACTTGTTCTCAAAACCAACATCAACTCAAAGTCAAAAACAACCTCCATAAATAAATTCATCATAAACTCCAAAATTACACACAAAATTCACCACAAGAATACACTCAAACATTCCAAATTTTCCAATTTACCAACATGATATGTCATGCATCAACTATTCCAATAATGGAATAAAGACATACATGATAAATTAACCTGTCATCTATTAAGTAACTACAAGAGAATCAATTCTCATAAGGAATTTACTTTCAAATTCATCCTTGAAAATAGATACTTTTGAAACCTATCTAAGCACAAATTAAAGTATATCAATAGAGAAATATGTCATATTATCTAGTAGCTAACCTTATGATAAGGGTGATATTTCTACCCTACTCTAGGTTTTAATCCAAGCCTACTAAACTTTCTTTTATTTAAAAATCACTAAATAACCATCTTTAATAAACACTCATAAGTACATGAATGTGGTATAAGGAGTTAGATATCTCCTAACTTGGTTTTCAATGTTCCTAAGTTATAGAGTTTCGCTTCTAAATTTCAAACTTCGACTTTGGAATAAAAATACCCTATTATATCAAATATACTATGCACTGTTAAATTACTCTTTCAACAATAAACCTTCCAATGCATAACTCCAAATAAATTAACTATTCAATCTCTATATTTTAAAGTATCCTCATGTTCTACATTTCCAAATAGTGGTCAACTAGACGCTAAGAGAGAGTATTTGATTTCTAAATGCAAAATCTATCATATAATCCTAACTTCCAACAATATTCCCTAAATCCTTTTTATAAGCATTCTTATGCATAAGAAAATTAATAATAATATCATATTTCCTGATTAATAACCACCTCACCGATATCCTTCAGCATTAACACAATAAAAAACTCACAAATCCTTTGAAGATACATTGAGAGTGGAGGTAGTGGTTGCTTTAAAGTAATACTAAAATAGATCCTACTCTCTTAATTCTCCAAGTCATACAAATGTTTCGGTAACAAGTCTGTTGCAAGAGAAAGTGTTCTGAGGGATGTGAACCATTCCCATCAACAAGGAATAGTGACATTTCTAAGGTGGAGGATAAGAAACAAAACACACAAGCTAAAGATCAATAATGTCTTATTCTATTAAACATAATTGATTATAAGGACTCATCTGCTTCTGCTATGACAGGTTGAAAAGGAATCTTGGAGATTATTTGAATCTCTACAACATTCAATTTTTGAGTGCAACAGATGTAACAAGTTGCCAAAGAAATCAAAGAGGTGTTTTAAACCTCTACTGCCTTCTATGCTCAAGTGCCGCAACTGTAAGAGATTCCAAGCGAATCAAGGAGGTTATTTAGGCCTATATACCCAACCATGTTCAAGTACGCTGGTGTGACAAGTTGACAATGAAATCAAAGATATTATTTAATTTACTACACCTTTGCAGTCTAAAAGTTGCAGTTGTGATAAGTTACCAAAGGCTTCAGGGAGGCTATTTAATTCTGCACAATACCTCAACTCTAAATGTTGTAACTGAGACAGATTGCCAAGTATATAAGAAAGTGAATATTGGAATTTGGAAATATTGCCATCTACTTGCATTATTATCAAATCCCAAAAGTTATCAACAAGGCTGAAGGAAAGGAGAAAGGTGAAGTGCAAATACGTGACTTAAGAGAAGGAGAAATAATGTACAACTTTTCTTTTTTATAGAACTTGACGCATTTCTGTTTGGTGGTGAGTTTCCAGAGACATGCTCAAGTTTGATGTTTGGAAATTAAACTTCACTGTGATCGATGGAAAGCTCCATATTAAATTAGTCATTGACAATATTTTATTTTCAAGTGCTACAACTATGATAGATTGTCAACAGAATCAAGCAGGTTATTTAAAAATTTAAACTTCCTTTTATGTTCAAGTGTTGCAGCTGAGTCTGGTTGATAATGAAATCAGAGAGATTATTTAAAACCTCTACATCATTCTATTTTTGAGTACTGCATATGTGACAGGTTGTCAATGAAATCTGGAAGGCTATACTCACCTCTACAGTCTTCTACGTTCAAGTGTTACTGTTGTGCTAGGTTGCAAACGTTATCAGGGAGCTTTTTAAAATTTATACACCCCCCCCAAAATTCTAAACATAGCAACAGTGGTAGGTTACACATGGAATGAGAAGTGGTGGTAGCAGACTGTGCACAAAACGATTTTTGCATGAAACCTCTCAAAAACTTTGGACTAAAGGAGCACTCTAGAACACGCCCTAACATTCTAAACTTTGCTCACTTCTGGGTGCACACAAAAAGGTAGTTTACTGGACGAGGGTTGCACAGAATTCACACGTCAGTAATCCCTATTGCATTACATGTACAGTTGATCATTTGGTGTGCGTGGTTAACCTCCCTGCCAGAACATGGGTAAGGCAAGTGACTGTTTGACAGCATGCCTCAAATAAATGTGATTTGATGGACTACAATGATAGCAGGGAATACATAGGATGTATCTCGTTGACCAGGCTATTTTTTTAGAAAAATATCAAACAAATGAATCGACAGGTACTTACCTTAGATCTCTGCACATTCCTCCTCTGCAATAGCAGATGCCTCCCCCTTAGTGTTCTTGGTAGACCGGCATGCAAAAAGGAAGGTAGCAATGACTAGGCACCGCTCCGCAAACACTCACTATTTCATTCCTGTCCCCGGCACTCTTCCCCACCCCAGATCATCCATTCCTCCTGCACTCCCCAACTCACTTCCAGTAGTCAACTTCTATGAAAATCAAGACATGGAGAAATTTGGGTCCTTCATAGGCTCAAATCCAAGTCTAGCCCATCTCCTTTTGTCTCTAGGACTCCATCAATGACTTTGGTAGGCATTTGGTCCTCTCCATTTTTTTTATTTTTTCTTTGCTCTAGCTATTGTGTATATAACGAATAACCTTACAATTCTATGGAAGATCTGACTGGGCTTCCATGGTGTCCATACTCATAGAAGTAAAAAGGTATTTTTTTTTTTTTTTTACGAATCAATGCCTGAGACCCCCATATGGGTACCGACATGCAAGGAGAGAAGATGTGTTACAACAAGTTGAGCCCCCTCAAAACGTGCTCCCCCGGCCAAGATAAACTATAACGATTCCCTTATCCGCATTAACATGCAACAAGTATAATTGGTAACCAACTAAAGTCATTCCTCAATTCCCGTATGCAACCAATTATAATCGGTATGAAATTAAATTCCTTCCCCCATGCAAGGCAACTGCAACAAAAATTAAGGAGAAAACTCTCACTCGAATCGACATGCTATAACTCCTTTTTTTTTTTTAGATCTTACTTTAAACTGCCAAAATCCAAGACAACTAGTCCTAAAATAGACTCCACTATCTTTACTTCTTATTAAATATCTCATAACAAAATGAATGTTGCTTGTTAATTGACCAGTGACTATTACCAGGGAAGTTACCGAGAATCTTCAATTATGATTACATATATTTATCATATTCTTATTATAGATTTATTCTTTTGTTTAGACTTGTTTACACAAATCTATTTATTTAAAATTTCAATTTATTAACATCTATTATTCAATTATGTAAATGCTTCTATAAACTTATTCTAAAGCCTTTTTCTTCATTTGAAATTAAATACTAATTTTAATAAATATTTTCACCTTAATTTATTTAAACCAAATAAATTATTAATAATATTCTATTTAATCAAAGAATCAACAATAAAACAATTTAAAATCAAACGATACCCTACCTCCCACAATCGAAAAACAATACGACGATATCATCGGAGGAGGGACACTACCATGATCCTTCCCCACCATTGGAAGAAGGTGAATATGTACAAGAGAAATGAATATTTTCTTCTCCATCTATTCAAATTGGGTCAGTTCTGCCAAAGTTTTTGCAAAATCGCTTCTCTTCTCTAAATGAAGAGGAGCTAGACTCCGATGATATGGAGGAGTTTCAATCATGAATCTCCTCTCATGAAATGTTTGAGGTCTAATAGACCTCTCTAGAAAATATTCTGATAGGGATACTTCGAAGAAATATTCTGGTATTGAAGTGCTTTGTCACCAAGAAGTTAATTTTTTTGGTTTTTTGCTTGCGTCGGCTTGTCGCTCTATTTGGCCAACCAATCAAATGTTTTGTATTCATCATGATGTTGGGTGTGGCAGAGCTATCACCTTTTTTTCCCCATAGTGGCATGCTTGTGTGGTCGACCATAGGTTTGACCCTACACATCGGCTCGTCTAGATCCATCTCAACATTGATAATCATTCCTTTGGGATTATTAATGTTTATGTTTCTAATGATGAGGTGGAATGCTCTGTGCTTTGGTGTTGGATTGTTGATTCATTTCCAGTTGCTACTTGGTTACTTTGTGGGGATTTCAATATGGTTGATATGGCCTATGACAAAGATGTCACCTTTCCATTCAGATGGGAAGCTGCGGAAAGGGAGGTATGGTTTTACATGCATAATAAATTGGGGCTCTTTGATCCCAATGTTGGCTGCTGCCATTCTCATTCCCTCTGGCACACTTGGTGTAATTACAGAGCTAGATCTGACAAGATATTTAAATGCCTTGATTGTGCTATGATCATAGCTCAATCTTTTTTCTCTTTTGACAACTCTTCACTCCCGGTTAAGCCGTTAGTGGATGTGACTTTGTCAGATCATTTCCCCATTTCTTTTCACATTGAATGGGAGACAAAACAACCTCAAGTTTGCAAAACACAATTATTTTTGAACACATCTTTTCTTTGCTATCAACCCACATTGGCCCACATTCATTGAGTCTAGAATTTGGAGTGCAGGCCAACTCATAATATAGGCTAGATTAATTGGTGGAATGATTCCTTCACTTGCACAACAAGATTTTTGTGCATTTATGGGTGCCAGCTAGCCATTTTTTGTCGGCAATCTTATGACGCTACCATAGCTTACCTATGTTCGACTACCAAGGCTTTGGAAGCTAGCCCTTTCTCCCCATCATTACAAGTCAAGGTGGCAAAATTAAGGCACAAAAATCAAGACATAGACAATTATGCTACTAGAGGTGCTCAAATCAAAGCCAAATTGCATTGGTTAAAAATTGGCGACCATGCCTCCAAGGAGTTTTTTTTTCCTATATGCTAGGCACTCATCTCCAAGAATTAAAAAAATTAAAGATGGAATTCAAGTGCTCTCTAAGCTACCTGACATTCTCCAGGCCTTTGTTTGTCACTATTAGCAAGTTTTTGCTACTCAGGAGTTTACGCCTAAGTGATAGCAAGCCCTTCAGGATTGTCTTTCTATTGTGTTAAATAGGCTATCTTTAGCCCAAAAATATTTTTGTGACCAATTACTTATAGTTGAAGACCTTAAGGAAGTCATTCATTCCATGGTTGATGAAAAGGCCTTGGGGATTAATGGTTTCCCCTATGAATTTTACAAGGCCCTTTGGGACTATGTTGGGCACAACTTATAGAAAAACTATCTAGAGGATTTTCATTCCAAATCCTTGGGTAATTTAATAAACAAAGGAAATATTAAATTCATACCTAAGACTAGAGATTTGGAGAATATTTGCAACTGGCAGCCTATCACACTCCTCAATGTTTCTTACAAAATCATTGCCAAAGCTCTAGCTTTGAAGATCCACCATCTTTTGCCTCAGATTGTGTGCTTAGAGCAAATTGGGTTTATCAAGTCCAAATTTATCCTAGACAACATCATTGTTGTGTGGGAAGGAATGGAGTGGGCCAAGCGCTTAGACCAAAAAGCTATTTTTCTCAAAATAGACTTTGCTAAAGCTTATGACCGTATTGAATGGCCTTTTATTTTGGCCATGTTGCAAGCCTTGGGGTTTGGGCCTAATTTAATTTAGGTTGTCCAAATGCTCTTTTCAAACGCCTCTACTTGTATCACCATCAATGACCGCCAATCTCTTTCCTTTGAGCTCTTCCACTCCATTCGACAAGGATTTTCACTTGCTTCTTCTCTTTATGTGCTTGTTGTTGAAATATTTGGCTATCTCTTGGCCAACATGGTTTCTCAACAGTGTGTCAAAGGCATTTCTCTACCTACCTCTCATGCTCAACTGGTTAATGGCCATTTTGCTGATGACTCTTTCCTCACTCTTCTAGAGGAAGAGAATAATATCAAGGTAGCTCTTGAATGTTTTAACATTTTTTCCTTGTGTCTGGATCCACCATTCAGTGGCACAAAACTTTGTTCTACAAATAGTCTATATTGCCCACTCCTCACTAGCTTCAACAGTACGGTTGGAAATGGATTGGGCTAGGGGAAATCTTTCGGTTCTTGGGAATTCCCTTTGTCTTTCAGGCCTCTCCAACTGAGCTATTGCAAGTTGTTATCTCCAAGATTGAGCAGAAGCTAGCCTACTAGATTACCAAGCCTCTTTCTTTGGTAGGGAAATTCTAGGTGTGCTCCAAGATTTTAGTGGCCACACATGTCTACTACTCCTCTTGTTGGGCCCCTTCAAAAGTTGCCTATGAAAAACTTGAAAATTTTCTTCGAGACTTTCTTTGGGCCTCTTTGAAGACCCATAGAGGGTTTCACCGTGTTGTTTGGGAATTTTTTTGCCTTCCCTGAGACTCTGGAGGACTTGGGTTGCTCTCCACTCAACGACAAGGGATTTCCTTGTGTGTGAAATGGATTTGTTCTCTTACTAGTGATGAAGCCTAAAAGATTCTCCTCAGGCATTCCATTCAATCTAGTTTTCCTATTCACAGACTCACTTTAAAGGGGATTGGCTTTCAAACCCTTATGGTCATGAAGGAACCAGTTCAAATTGTGGGAAATTTCATGGACAAGAGCATTTGGAGAGCCTGGGAGGCTGTTAAGCCTTGGCTCTTCTAGGGTGACTCTAGTTTTCATGATGGGATTTCATTCAATCAACAAAATGTTTGGTGGCCACCACTCTCTGCCAACAATGTTCAGCCGTTGGCTAAGTCACCTTGGCTTAAGGCACTAAGACTCCACAAGAAAGGTATTCAAACTTTGCAGTAGATGTTTCACATACCCACAATGCGCATCATGCCATGAGAAGATTTTTGTGCCCTTTATAGGCTTCAAAACTAGGACCGTGTTACTTATGATGGTCTGGTGAATGCTATTCTTGCAAAAATGCTTCATAAGGTGGGAATTCGTGGGTCCAAGCCCTAATGGAAGGACTAGAAGTGGTACCTAAACACCCCTTTTAGGAATTACAAGCCTAGGCTTGGTTATAGCTGGATTTCACCACACTTTTCTATGATTGAAAGTCTAAACTAGAGGTGGCTTCTTCAATCTCTCGCTTATGTTCAGAAAAAAAAGATTCTCTGCCACTTGGTCTGCAAGTGTTGAGACAAAACTTTCCTACTTTGATTGTTGTATTCTTTTCCAAGACTTTCCTGTGGGTTCTCAGCTTGTTCACTTGGGGGTCTAGGAGCCTTGTTTCCCTTTCAGTGGGTAAGTTGAGACTTTTAAGCATCTCTTCTAGTTTTGTACCAGAGCTCAATAGTTTTGGAATTGGATTCATGACTTCTTTTGGCCTTTCAAACTAGAGCCTTTCTCTTGGCATATGATTTTGTTGGGAGACTCGCCTAGAATTCTTGCTAAATATACCCAACTTTGGCACACTTTCAAGGTGGAAATCCTCTTCAATATCTGGAAATACAGAAATTACTACATATTTTCTAGTATATAAATGGATAAAAAAATTTCTTTGTATTCTAAAGCTATTATTTTCTCTTATGTGCTCTTGCAGATTCAAGTTCAGGACAACAAGGTTGCACTTGAGGTGGCTCACCTTTAGGTGATTTTGGATCATTGGGGCAATGCCTCGTGTATTTTTTCTCGAGTGTCTGCTTCACCCACTTCCTCTCGTAGCTAGTCTCCTTCTCAAGGCCAGTAGTGGAGTGGATCTGCTCACCCTCGCTCTCAACCTCCTCTTTGGCATGGTTCCCACCCTCCTTGGTGGACTCGTTCTCCTCCTCCATGGGCTGGCCAGGGGTGGCCCTTTGGAGGAGCTACGAGGAGCAGTAGTGGTAGTTTCGGGCGGCCCTCTTATGACACTCCTGTTATTGGCTCTAGTTGGCCAAATTCTAGCAAAATCTTTCCGCATCTGGCACTTGCAATCTCACCTCGGCATGAAGATAAAGATAAAGAGAAAGAAAAAGATGTTGATGATGGTTGGGGTCCTCCACCTAACATCACTCCAAACCCCGTTGATGTATGGGGGAAACACATGGATGACAGAGACCCTCCTGGCTTTGTTGGCATTGCTCTGGCTGTTTGATGGCCATTTTATTTATAATTGTAATGTTTATGGACTTCTAGGCTAAGCCCAAGTGACTTTGGTTTTTTGGTTTTCTGGGATTTTCCCATGTGACTCTCGGGGTGTGCCTTTTTACCACCCTCCTAGTTTTGTGAATATATAACTTTATCTTTATTTTTAATAATATAGATAGCTTCCTATTCATCGAATATGCATTCTAATCTTGGTTCTAATAGTAGGAAGGTGCAAGTAAAACATTAACTAACCCTCCAAGAGATATGAAACATGTAGGACACTTGGGAAAAGTGTGTGAGCATGTGTATAAGGTGAGACAGCTAAATCACTAAGTGTGAACATAAGCTAGTGTAAATAGGTCTACTAGGCCTAGGAACTAGATAAATGTAAACTAGATGTATAAATTTATTTTCACACTAACATAAAGAACCTAAAATTAACCAAAATTGAAGCCCATATAATTATAAAAAATAGCCAAATGGTGACATGTAGCCACTCAAAAATTCCTTACAAGACACATCATCCAAAAGTAATTAATTCAAAGAAGGATTCATATATTATTTATTGCAATAAATCACATTTCATATATTCTATTGTACCATAAATTAAGTGAAAAACACTAAACAAATTTAAAATTTAAATTTATGGGTGACAAAATTACTAACATAGATATTGTCTTAGGTATTTTTACAAGCCACAAGTGACAAAATAAGTATCCTAAATAGTAATTAATAATTTAGAGAATGTTATATTGTCTAGTCACATATTCTCATAGGTAGGGTGATAACATATCAACAAGTGTTATGAAATTATATATGTGTGTTTAATATTTGTTATACACATCAAAATTTATGCATACAATTTTTTCCCTCAAGCCTTTATCCATTTCCTTGTCCTTCAAAATATTTTTGGTTTCTCTATTCTGTGATGTTGAATAAATATTTCACTAGAATCTATAACTAGTCAATTGATATACAATATCTAAGTGACATATTTAACCAAATGGCCACCCACAATCTCAATAAATGGGATGCGAACAAACTTTGAATTATGTGTACAACAAATAAAATGCATGGATAACAATGAGGCTAATAAATTAGGTTCCAATTGATTAATTTTATGTGAGTATCAATCCCATTATAGTACTATGTCCATGGATTGATTATAGTTATAATTTTCTCATGAATATGATTATCTATGTTAATCACCATCCATAGTAGTTTGTCTCATTTACAAAAGTTGGAAGTGTTAATTTTTTACATACTATATATCTTATCCTACAAACACGTGTATTTTCATTCTAGTTAGTTAAAATTAACATTATTATAGCCCAAAAAATATTCAAAACATGAATCAATTGAGAGTGTTGAGAGAATATTTACAATTCTTCCTTTATATATGTTATAGTTAGGTTGAGTATTTATTGGTTAGAAGGCTTTGACTCTTGGGAAAAATATTTAGTGCCTACAATTTTATATTAATATCATTATGATGATTTCGATTATTATAGTATAAGAGTGTTTTTATTATATACTTACCAATTTTTCTCTAGTAAACTAGTCCATGATATTAAATACTTGTAGTACACTATAGTAATGCACTAAAACACTAAATATTTTTAAGTAACTTGATCACAATTCCAAATTGCACATAAAGATCTATAGCTTTGTGTAACAATTTATTACTTCACTCAATGTTTTGTATCTTTATAGAATAATCTATAACTTTACACAATGCCTAGATACTTATGCCAAGACCTAAATATTTATGAAATGATCTATAGATAATATTTTATAGATTTATGTAAGGATACATAATTTTATGCAATAGACAATAGATTTTCACAATGCTTTGTAGTTCAACACAATGATATGAAGATCCACACAAGGATCCATAGTCTTACACAAGCTTCTATAGCTTTTCACAATGATTCATAGCTTTACATAATTATTGATAGTTTTATGCAAAGCTCAACGCTAATTCATATTTCTAGGTTAGATATGGTTATTATGAAATTTTGACTCCCATTTTCTACTTTAATTATATCATTAAGAGAAATTTAAGTTTTACTTTGCCATCTCAAATATAAAATTATAGAATCTTTAGGTTATAATTCGTCAGCTCAATTACAACTTGATGAGAAATTGAGCTTTTGATTCACCACCTCAATTACATATTTGTAAAAATTTAGATTCTTAATTGTCATCTCAATTATAAATTTATGTGAAATTTATTTTAATTCACAACTTCAATTATAAATTTATGAAAGTCTAGATTTTAATTCATCAAGTTGATTAGAAACTAGCATTTGTCACATTTAGTAGTTGATGATGATTTGAACTAGTGATTTTTAGATTTCTTTTGTAGATTCTAAATATATATTTTTTCTGTTAAAAAAAATTGTCACATATTTAGACATTTGTTAATAACTTATTTTTATAATTTATAATATTTTTAATGAGTGATGGTATGCTATCCAATATAAATTTATTGAGAAAATAATATAAATTCATTATTTCTTAAATATAGATCATTAACACTAATATCTAGGGCATGTATTTTTAAATTTTTATTACATATTTAATTTACTATTAATTTTCATTTCAAATTAGTTGTAATTCAAACTAGTTTTTTAGTTAAGAGATAATGATGGTTTTTAGAAGGGCCCCATCCCTTTTAGAACAAGTAGAAGATAAACCAAACTTGTGCACATACAATTATGAGAAAACAACAAATCAAGACCAACAATCGAATCTTGCTAAAACCATGTTTTAAGACATCTCATTATACAAAACTAATAGCAAAAAGATAGCACAACAAAACTAAATGCTATAGTAAATAGAGTGTTGGAAGCTTGAGTTGTTTGTGAGGTGTTTGGGTGTTGTCATTGATGTCAACCCCTTGTATGAAGAGAGTGTTGGAATGCTACTAGTGTTGATGATGTCAACACCTAGCATTGGAGTTGTTGGAAGCTTGGAGTTATTGGTATTAATGTCAAATAATGTTGGAGAGAATTGCACTATGTTGTTGTGTTATCAATGTTTTCATTGATATATGTGATAAGTAATGATGTAGATGTGTTTGGTTCACTTGGTTTCTAAATGCTTTTGAGAAAATTTGAATAAAAGAGAATTCAGTGTGATAGAGTGGTGTTCAATTTTTTGCTCCACATTTCTTCATGGTTGAAGATATTCCCATATAGTTTCGATGTGATGATTGGAGGTGTTCAAAGGTTTTATATCCAAAGTTTCAAGTTCTATATCATACTATAGTAGAATATGTGTTTGATAGTATGTCTATCTGGTAAAAAAGGTTATCTAGGAGAAATGAGAATGCTTTGTATTTCTTTGTAGTGAAGGTTCTGGTGTTGTGGATCTAGGAACGTCATTATAATATTTGTATCTACCTTCCCTTGAAGTTTCAAGTATTGAGTTATTCTACAAAGTTTTTTGGTGTGCTGGATGTTTGTGCTAGTATGTTTAATTACACATAATGAAGGTGTTATTGAGTTTCAAGTGGTTGCAATAGTTGTGCAAAATATTTTGATGATGTTGGAATATTCTAAGATATTGTATGGATGTTTTGGAAATTTTTTTGTCGTTTGTGAGATGTTTCTGGACCTTGAGAGGTGTGTTTAGAGTCACTTGTTCGTGTTAGTGTAGGTTTGTCCTACCTAGCATGCTAGTTGTTGTTTGAGGAAGTGTTTATAAGCATGTTGGTGTAGATTTGGGTCCCAATTAAGTAGTGGTGTGGTTTGGCTTCACTTATTTACTATGGAAGTATTTTGTGTTGACCTATTTGATGTTTCACAATTGAGGTAAGCTACCTTTCAAATGTTTCAATTATGGAAAGATAGGTCATCATGCATCTAAATTTCCAATCAAAGATACTAATGACAAACAAAAAGATTATGATATTGAATTCTAATAGCTATATCATAATTTGACACGCTATGGAAAATAACTCCTACTTATCAAACAAAAGGATCATAAGGGTAAATTTGTCAAAAAGAGCTATTATGTTGAAAAGGGAAATGGTGTATCTAATGATGAAGAATCAAATTATCCAGATGAAGGAAATGTTGAATGATTGTTCATGGCTTTAAATTTTGGAACTAACTCTACTAATCTCGAAAGATGTGTGAAGGAAAGTGCTTCAAAAATAAGTCATAACATTGAAGGAACTATGTTGGCTGCTTTTCATGCTAGAGAAGAGAAGAATTATTGGATCATTGAGAGTGGATGCTTAAATCATATGACAGGTGATAAGAGTAAGTTTTCTAAGATTGAAAATTATGATGGTGGTCTTGTTAAGTTTGGTGATGATACATCTACTAAGATCTTTAGAAAAGGTTCAATTAGTTTTGATGGCAAGCATAATACAAATGATGTTCTTTATGTCAAGCGTCTCTAGCATAATCTTCTAAGTGTAGGAAAAATGTGTAGAAAAGGATATAATCTTGTATTTTAGAATGGTGGTTTTGAAATCAGAAAAAGGAAGTTCTAGTACTTTGGTTGCTACTGGAACAAGGATAGGAGGTAATTTCTATCAACTCAAAGGTAGTGGTGCAAAGTGCTTCATGTATCAAACTAATGAAAGTTGGCTATGGCATAGAAGAATGGGTCACATTAATTTTTATAGCCTAGTAAGGATAAGTTCTACTGATGTTGTGAGAGATTTTCCAAATATTACAAAGGCTATCAATGCAATCTGCAAAGAATGTCAATTTGGAAAAAAAAAAAAGACAAGATTCAAGACAAAAAAATACTCTACCATAGGTCCCTTAGAGTTACTGCATACATATCTACATATGTGGACTTACTAGAATTAGAAGCTAATGTGGTGACAGGTATTTCATGTTATTAACATTAATTTATGATTTATTCTAGAATGGCCTCTTTGATTTACATTTCTCTCTAAAGAAAGCAACCCAAAAAATATCTAGACAAGTTTATAGCATCTGGCCATGATTTGAGAAATGAAATGAATTTAAAAAATAAAATGTTTGAGATCTAATAGAGGTGGTAGGTTTACTTCCAAAATGAGTTAAAAAAAAAAAAAATTTACGCATCATAGAATAAGAAGGCGTTTATCATCCCTTAGAACTCCTCAACATAATTGAGTTATGGAAAGGAAAAGGATAACTATTCAGGAAGTAGCTAGGACAATGATGAAGGAAGCTAATCTTTTGGATGTCTATTAGAGAGAAGAAATTCATACTACCATCTACATTCTTAATAGAGGTCAAGAAAGAGCGAATAGTTCAAAGACTCCCTCTGAGTTATGGTCTAGTAAACCTCTCACTGTGAAATATTTCAGAGTTTTTGGAAGAAAGTGTTATATTAGAAGAGATGAAGAAAACTTAGGAAAGT
>VDFB02130152.1:0-37449 GCA_007258455.2 Sequoia sempervirens | reverse complement strand
TTCTTTGTGTATGCTCCCAAAGCTATCATTGAGTTATTTTTTCAAATAGTTATACAAACCAACTTTCATTGACTTTCTTTGTGCATGCTTCCAAAGCTTTCATTGAGTTATGCTTCCAAAGCTTTCAATTAGTTAATTTGACAACTTAGCACTTTTTGCATAGGTAAAATTATTCGTCATGCCAAAGAAACGAACTATTAAAAGGAAAAAACTAAAAGATGATCAGCTCCAAGCCATTAGAGATAAAGAGAAAAAATGGATGAGGGAATATCATGAAAAACAGAAATTGGGAACGATTGATGAAAAGAATCCAGTTGAAGAGGAACATATTGTAAAAGAAAAAGTAGCAACACAAAGTAAGATATGAAAAAGAGTTGTGCTAGGGGAGATGTAGATATCATAGTTGGAGAAACACCCTCTACTACAAGTGAATACAAAGGGACACCATTAAGCACAAGTGAATATGGAGGGGCACTATCTACCACAAGTGAGTACATTTGGACACCATCCACCACATCTGACGTTGAGAGTACATCATCACTTGGACTTGATGAACAAGGTATGCCATCATCCCCACGTGAACCTCAAGGTATGTATTCTATTCCACCCTCAGTCAAGGTGCACTTGTCCCAGCCCATCTCAATTAAATATTGATGAAATTGCTAATGTTGAGATGTATGTACCTAAGAGAACACCACCTAGAATTTTGTGTAGAAAGCCAAAGTTTTTGATTAATATTGATGAGGATATTTTGCAGCACATGGAAGTTAAGATTCCATAACGCACTTGTAGAAGATATGATGATAAGATTTGGTAAATGTTCTTTGAAAGGATAAATGAGTCTGCAAGATGTCAACTATTTGTTCAAATGATGCATGGTTTAAAGTACGGAAACATCATGAAGACTCTCGGGTTGAGAACATTGAATGCATCAAGTGAAAACACTATTGTGAAGAATCTAATGGATGCTTATGACAGTGTGGGTAAGACCTCATGCTCAAAGGATAGTAATGTCACCCGACATGTCATTACATTGACTTGGGTAAGCTATCAAACAAAGAGATCTCGCCTCATTAAAAAGACAAGTGAAAAAATGGGAATTAGTAGAAAAACTTTATCAAAAGCCATTCAAAGGCGGAAAAGAATTGAGGGCACCGATTCAAATGAATTATGGGCATTCTCAGGGAGACTACCACACAAAGATAAAAAATTTGTTGAAGCATTGAGAACACTAATTGAAGATTATTGGAAGAATAATACAAGGCCATCTCTGAATCAAAGGGATGTCGTAAGAAGGAGAATCGGTAGTCGAAACTGTGAGCCAAATCCAAAGCATTTTTTGGATATGACTCAAACCCATTTTTTTCATAAATTTCAAAATGATTATCCTCAAATTAGTATTTCTCAAATATTTTTTGAAATGATTAAACCTTTTAATGTCAAGATAAATCACACACGCACTACTTATTGATGTAAACTACATATTGAATTCTCTAACCATTATGATGTTTATCATTCTATATGTTTACATTTGCATACTAACGATGTTTTGCAGGATTGTGGGATAGAAGCCCCACCAAAATATTCAAGAGTTCTTATCAAAAAATTTATGTGAAATAGAGGATGGCCAAATATTCTATAGGACAACATGCTTGGATGGTTTGTGCGAGCATTATAGTGGCTTGCAACGAATGCTAGTATGTCAACATATGGAAATCACATATGAGGCAGAACAAAAACTAGTAGAGTTCAGGAAGTATAAAACAGTGGAATATGCTACAAAAGATGGGTCTAAAGCAAAAATGTGTGAGTTGGTTATTCAGAAGATTCCAGTGTATCAGTTCATGTCCATGTTTCTTGAGAATCTAGTGTATGAGTATGCAAGGCATACCCATAGAGCCTGATGGCTGGACACACAATTCAAGCTATGCAAGGACACCTTTCCACTTGGTAGCATAGTATCAGTGGTTGAATTTGTAGAGAACTACACTATATAGCCATAGTGTGAGGTGCAGTCACAGTATTACAACTCCACATAGGTTTTGATATTTGTGCACATAGCATTCATACATGCAACTGAAAGCACAGAGGACAAAAGGAAGGTATTGAGGGAGTATCACTTTTATATCAGTGATGATCGCACGCATTCTCCAGAGTTTGTGAAAGGTTGCTTCTAGATGTTCTATAATCATTTGGCTTAGAGGGGCATATCATATGGCCGGCATATAAAATGGTTAGATAATTGTGCAACATAGTTCAAGAACGTGTGCATGTTCTACTAGTTGTGCAGGATGCATCTCACTATAGGTGTTCAACATATAAGGAACTTTTGTGAGGTCGTACATGGAAAGGGGGAGCATGATGGTACAGGAGCATGCATGAAAATAGCATTAGCATGAGAAGAGTTAAAGTATAAAGACAATGCATAGTTAATAGATTCAAGATCAATCGTCGAGTGGTGTAATGGTTCGATGGGTCCAGGTAATGAAGGTACATCTTCAGTTCATAGATTTTTTTGGTTGATGGATGATACTAACATTGCACCATATGAGGATTGTTGTACACTAATAGGATCGAGTGAGTTGCACTCTTTCCTTAGCTCAAATGCAAGTTCATGGAGTATCGATACACGTAAGATGGCATGCTTTTGTTCTTCATGTACAATGCAAGCCTGGAATGATTGTGAGTTAGGGGAGTGGGTTGACAAAAGGTTGACAAAGTATCTTAGACCACTTCACATGTATCGCCCTCCAATGACATTGGAACTAACACAAATGGAATCATCAGTTGACTTTGACCATGTATTGGATCTAGTTCAACTAGGTAATATATCTACTTGCTTAGTATTTGACATTCCATATTGTTATCTTACTTTGTATTGTATTCATAATGTTGACTAATTTCAAGAGATGTGTCGCACATATAAATGTAGGGCATGTTTATGCAGTTATTGCATATGAAGACAACTAAGAGGGTGCAAACTATTACTTATGTCGTTGTGTTGAGGCAAAAAGAAATTGGAAGCCCCAATTATAGATGGAGAAAACATTGAATACCCTATAGGATCAATTTTTGTTACTAGAACGTGACTGAGAAGGTACCCACATAAGAGTGTTAAACATTGGTTGTTTGAGTAATTTGACATGCATCATAAGATTCTTCATTACTCAAACCTTGTCATGGCATCCAATGTTCGTTTGAGCAAATATGGGGGTATACCTTTGAACAAGACCTTGTGGAAGGTCCGTGAGTCTAACCATGAGGCAATACTTGACAAAATAAATAGTAGAGTAGACCCTAATGGTCCATTGGATTAACTTGTAAGCATATGCACAATGGTTCTTCTTAATTTATACTTGTAAGTGTCAAATGGAAGCAGTGGAAAGTTGCAAAGTAGTGCAATTTTTGTTCTGCAACTCGTGTGACCAAATGGGTTGTTCCAACATGTCTGAATAGGAATTTTTACACTAGGCATGGTACTCTTTCACAACCAAACACGCGGAATCGCTCCGAGCTACGTTCACCCGGATCGATCCCTTAAGCATGAGGAAAAATGGCTGCAAACTTCAGCATGGGTTACTTGGACACCGTGATGCTTATTAACTTCTCGTCTAATCCAATGAGATCATGTTGGTACCCTCTACAATAACCTCTCTTAGTTTTCGTTATCTCATGGTGGTTTTCCCGTAGTCTTTTCCCGTAGTCTCCTGTTTTTAGTTGATGGAAAAAGTGTCAAATGGAAGCAATGTAAAGTTACAAAGTGGTGCAATTTTCGTTCTACAACTCATGTGACCAAATAGACTGTTCCAACATGTCTGAATAGGAATTTTTACCCTATACACGGTACTCTTTCACACCCAAACACGCGGAATCACTATGAGCTACGTTCAACTAGATCGATCCCTGAAGGGTCCAAAGGGCAAAATGACTGCAAACTTCAACATGAGGTTACTCAGACACCATGATTCTTATAAAATTCTCATCTGATCCTATGAGATAATTTTGGACCCCTCTACAATAACCTCTCTCAGTTTTCGTTATCTTGGAGTGGTTTTCCCGTGGTGTCCAATTTTTAGTTGATGAAAAAAGTGTCAAATGGAAGCAGTGGAGAGTTGCAAGGTGGTGCAATTTTCGTTCTGCAACTCGTGTGACCAAATAGACTATTCCAACACATTCAAATTGGCATGTTTACACTAGGAATGGTCCTCTTTCACACCCAAACATGCAAAATCGCTCTGAGCTACATTCAACCAGATCGATCCCTTAAGGGTCCAAAGGGAAAAATGGCTGCAAACTTCAACATGAGGTTACTCAGACACTGTGATGCTTATAAACTTCTTGTCTAATCCTATGGGATTGTGTTGGGCCCCTCTATAATAACCTCTCTCGGTTTTCATTATCTTGGAGCGATTTTCCTGTGGTGTCTAATTTTTAGTTGATGGAAAAAGTGTCAACTACAAGCAATGGAAAGTTGTAAGGGGGTGCAATTTTTGTTTTGTAACTTGTGTGACCAAATGGACTATTCCAACGCATCTGAGTAGGCATGTTTATGCTAGGCATGGTCCTCTTTCACACCCAAACATGTGGAACCGCTCCGAGCTACATTCAACCGGATCGATCCCTTAAGGGTTTGAGTGTAGTATGTTGAAATAGGCCATTCCTCCTATTGTTCAAGTTGTGTCTCGATGATATGGGCCTGATGTAACTTGAATTGTGGTAGCTTGATATATAGAGTCTATTGATGCTAGGGTTCAATTTGTATGATTTTGAAAAAAGAAGCCAACTGAGTAGAGTTATCAAAATTATTCATAAATCATAATAATTTGTTTAGTACACTAGCCATTTTGATGCCTTCTTGTAGTCTTAAACATTATTTTGTATCATTGTTACATCAATTTTTGAAGTGGAAACTTAATATAGCTCCATAATACAAAATCTAGTTCAAGCTGATTTTCACATGAAAAAAATGTCAATCAAATCACATTGATGTGAAAAAAAACCATGAGACCATAGCTTGTGGTGCAGGAACACCTAGGTGATGTAATGCCTTGAAAAGGATAAGTTGTAAAAAATGTATTTAAGTTCATGTAATGCCAAAATTAAATGTAATCAAGGCATGAAAAAACACAAAGTGTAATATTATCAAAATGCTAACTATGTAAAAGAGAGAAAAAGAAAGAATGTGAAGAGAAAAAACAAGAAAATCAAGAAAATCAAGGAAGAGGACGAGTCATAGGTCATTCAAGGAAGATGAAGAGGTAGTTGATGGTTGGAAAATTCTTTAAAAGCATTGTAAAGGTTGAGCAAAGAGATCATTGTATTCTAGAAGAATTAAATTAACAAAGAGTTCCCTATTTTAGCTTATTTTCTGTGTTTTTCAATTGTTTCTTAACTTGTATGGATTGTGCAAGAGTTTAGGGTTCAAATTTAGATTGTTTCCAGTAGGTTGGGAATCACCATTTTTTTTCATCCATTTTGGAAGGAATCCCTTAAATTTAATGTTTGTTTGAGCATTCTTCTTATGGCTCGGTCTGAAATCCTATGCATTGAGTTTTGAGTCTTATAAGGAATTTCCACACTACTCCACCAATGTAGGTCAGGTAGATTGGTGGAGTAGGTTATGGATAGGTTATTTGTTATGTTTTGATGTTTGTGAGTGGAGGAAAAATAAAGAATACCTTGAAGGAGCTGCTGCTACACAGGAAATTATGAGTTTTTTAGTCAAAATGAATAGTTTCCAGCATGATAGTGGAGAAAGAAAAAGTGCATGGTTAGAAGATGTTTCCAAATTCCTTTTCAAATGTATTTTGATATGTTCCAATGGTTGGCTGGAGGTTTTGAGGTTTGCATGTAGCCTATACAGGAAACCCTCATTGATTTTTGAGTTTTTCACCCTATAAACAAGGGTTTGTCAATATATTGTAAAAAGGAGTCTTTTAATCCCTGAAAATGGATAAATTGGGAGTTTTGTGTTATTCTAATGACTGTTTTGAGGTTTTAAGTGTTTTGGGAATGTTTGAAGGGGGTCTTCTTTGAAAATCAGGCCTATTTTAGTAGCCTTTTTTATAGTGATTAGACTAAAAACTGCTTATTTCTTCAATATAATTTATTATGAGTTTTTGATATGAGGACGTGGGCATTAAGAGGTCTCTAAAAGTGTTTTGGATCTTGAGTTTTGAAACATATGTGTTTGGTTTACTCGATTTAGGGCATGAATATCTCATTAAGAAGTAGTGCCTTGACTGCTCAGAGAATATAAGTCTGACCTAACAGTGATCGATGAGTTGATTTTGAGATAATGTTGTCTAAGTGATGGTGTCAGGAATGTATGGAGTCTTGGACAAGGTTTAGAAGTGAGATATGTTGTTTTGATATTTGGATAGTGAGGAGACTTGGTGTAAAATAATACATGAAATTGTAAGTTTAGTCAGAAAAAAGTTACAAGAGAGCAAGTTCCTAATTTGTATAAGTTGTAATAATGATGTTCATAGTGGTTGATGGTCTGGTAAAAGTTTGAAAGCCAATTGTAGTGATGGATTGACTATTTGGGACAAAATGAATGAATTGATTGAATGAAAGAGTGCCTTGTTGAAAATGGTGCTTTTCAAATGCATGTTGATCTAATTGATTGAATCAAAGTTTTCTAAAATGGTTTTTTACTTTGAATTAGTCAATTGGAATACAGATTTATGAAAGGATGAATGATGAATGATAAGAGAATTTGAGTGGATGAAAAGTAGATTTCTAATGAAATGTTGAAATTTTGTTTGATCTTCTCTGAGATGAGTTTGGGACAAGAGTCCCCTGAGTTGTTGATTGGTTTGGCAATCTTTGTATTGCATCAGCTTTTTGCTTACTATTATGCTATGATATATTTTTTCTAAGCATCCATAGCTTGTTCGAAAGCACCTGTTTTAGGCTTTTAGCCATAGTAGCAAGGCAATGAACTGTTTGATAAAATGCTTTGATAGACATGTATGAAAAATGTGTTAGAATAGACAAGGCAGTGAACTGTTTGAAAAAATTCCTCAAAGAAATGTGGTCTCATGGTGATGGAATGGCATGACGAATGCCATGACAAGCAATTTTTTGTGGATTTTCATGGCATTCCATCACCATTGAGACCACATTTCTTTGAGGCATTTTTTCAAGCAGTTCACTGCCTTGTCTATGATATTGCTTACTATTATAATTTTGATAGATTTTTTCCAAGCATCCATAGCTTGTTCGAAAGCACTTTTTTTAGGCTTTCAACCATAGCAACAAGGCAACACTTGAACTATTTGACAAAATTCTTTGGTAGACATGTATGAAAATTGTGGTAGCATAGACAAGGTAGTGAACTGTTTGAAAAAATACCTCAAAGAAATGTGGTCTTATAGAATGCCATGAAAACCAAATGCAATTGGTAGCTACTCCTAGTTATTAGTTATACAATGTGAAGTAATTGCATAACTGCTTAGCTTGACTTTGTAAAAACTTTATTGTAATTGAAAATTTGTCATCTATTAGCATCTAGTTATTAGTTATGAAATATGAAGCAATGATTTCAATTTGAAAGATGTGCAATGCAATGTAATCAAAGTTATGAATATAAACTACAAAAATCTATTTTTTACTAAGTTACCGGTTCGGTTTTGGGTTCGGGATCGGGTTCGAGAACCCGGTTCGGGATTATTTTTTTGGGGGTTGGGTTCATTTTGGGTTTAGTAATACAAAAACATATAAAAATCAGAAATATATACATATTTGTAGTAGTAATCACATGCAACTTGTTGCAATTTCTTTCCTTGGGAAAAAGGGTAAAGTTTGCTTTTCAGGGAGAATCTCCTTTAGAGTTTGAACATGCATTGATAATTTTCAAGATAGACTTAGCCAAATATGTCATCTAGGTTTGAAGATTTTAGGTAAAATGTTTGCTTCTTAAAATTTTGTTCAAAATTCAAGATGCAGGCTCTCCTCCCTTAGGGAAGAGAAGGCCTATCAAACCTAACACTCTTATGCAACACTTCTTAAGTTCTTGTTGATGCAGTATTAGATGAGAAGTTTCAAAATAGGCATGGTTATATAAATTCTCATCTCACGACTATCATTGCATCAAATTAAGAATTTTCAATCCTTTATGGTCTAGATAAGAGAAGTATGGAGTAGTGTTCCAATGCTAAAGTCTTATTGTGAATCTCTTTGCTATGAGTGGTTCAAAAATGAGAAATCTGTCTTCTATACCAAATGAGAAATATTCACAATATATGTGCTAGAAAGGAATATAAGTCCATAAGATCGAGTATGCAAGAACTGAGAATTGCAAAATTGGCTTAAATTTGACTTCCAAACACATAAATTTTCACACTTTTCGATGTTCACGCGTAAGTCAAAAAGTATATGTGTGTAAGTTGTAAAGTATACACTTGAATACACATAACTCATATCTATTGAACCATGAATTTATAATTTTCAAATATGGACACCATTGATAAAAAATATTTGTATTAAGCAAATAGCCATGTATGCATACATCAATATATGTCGATATAAGTATAAAATATAGTTACAAAATAGCCATATAGGCTTACGAGAATGCCATATAGGCATATAATGTCAAATATATCCAACATAAAATATGTACAAAATTTCCATGTAGGCATACAACATAGGGCTCTGTGCATTCAAAATTCATTTCTCTCCATGCTCTTGTTCAAATACAATTTTCTTTCCCTTTGCTGGGCAATCTAGTGGCAATAATTCTGTCACCCATTTCTGCTATGCTCGAGGAGTGCTCATGCTACTCCTCTTAGTGTTTAGCTCCTGGTGAAGTTTCAACTGTTACAATAAGAAGTAAAGACACTAATATATAGAAATTACATTATAAAAATTAATATATTTAACAAAATAATCACTTACGACCATCTCATGATCACTCTCCTAGATGGAAATATTTGCACACCGATGTTCAGGTGTGCTCAAGCCCTGTATAAACCATCCAAATAGGAATTAAACTATGAATCAATAATGGTTTGATTTTTCTCTAGAACCAGTTCATCTATAACAATGAATGTAAATTGAAATTTAGTAATTTTCCTCATACCTCCCCTATCAGAGCCATCAAGGATTGTATAGCAAATGAAACACCAATAGCCATTTCCCTCGTAATGTTTGGTGGTGTTTCTATCGCCAACATCTGAAAATAAAACAACAAATTATTCAATCACAAAAAAGTTACAATAGCGATCCATGTGATGACTTATAATGTATGAGATCTAATGAACAAAATTTTGAGTACAAGTATTAAACAGATATATTTTTGATTATTAGTTATCGAATTTGAAGTAATGCTTTGAGTTTGAATGATGTGTAATGCAACACAACCAAAAATATGAATATAAACTACACAAATCTATTAAACTTAGAATTCATTACTTAAGTTCTCTTTAAATTATGTATTACCTCCATAAACGTTTGATCAAATCTACTGGCACTCGGAGGTGTTTCCTTGAAACCTCCAACAGTACCCTATTCAACATCCAAAATCACATATTAAAATACCAATTGTAAAACAATGCTATTAACACATGTAGTAAATTTATAATTGTTTACTAAATTTACATACCCCACCAATAGGTGTACTGCAAAAATAAGTAGGTGGATGACTGGTGTATCTAGCCTCTACACTATGACCCTGCAGTTTTATTAAAATAGTAAAACTAAATTAGTTAATCTTTCATTTCACAATCAAAATTTAATAAATTAAATTCAATGAACATGTTGAATTTTACCTAAGTGTCAATGCCATATGCATCATGCAAAATGTTAGTTGTCCTCTCCATCCCCGTAGATGCATATAGATCAAGTTGTGTAGTAGCATATGGATCTTGCGTAGCACCCTCCTAAGTGTCGGTAGGGTCATATGAACAAGTCACCCTGCAAGATTGACACACATGGGTTTGAAGGCCACCACCTGAAGACTCCCCTAGATGGTGTTGTACAATAGTGCTAGTGTGATGGATGATACTTCGGGTCAAAGTTATGATCACCTGCAATGTCTCTATGTCGGCACTCTCCTTCGCAATGGCAGGCATCACAATCTGCTCACGAGGTGGCCTAGCGAGAGGTCATCTCCCTTGCTACGTAGGATCTGGCTATGCACCAGGCCTATCCTAAGCTAACCCCCCACCTCTCTCCTGGAACTCCCTCATATCAAAATAATTTGGTATTTTTTTCAATACAAACTCATTGTATAGTTTCCTAAGAAAATATTGGGGGACTTCACAATTATTGCACGGTGGGTAATCAAAGACCATATACCATCTTTCATAAAAATGGTTCTTAATCTCTTGGTGGTGGCACCAATGAATAGGAAACCTCTTTGCATTGAGGGTAATATTTTGATTTGTTTTAGGGTCAGTGAATAGAGAGCACAAATCACCTTTAGTAATTTTTAAATATTTTACTTGTTTATATGATAATTTGTCTGCATCATATGCCCTGGCTGTCTGCCTCCTATCTTGGCATCCAGATATTTGTTGGGTGATTGCATCTACATTTTTTAACATGTCTTTCAATGAATTTTTTAGAAGCATTCTTTCTATGGTTAAAGTATTTGGATCACTCAACCTACTGATAACATCCTCAGGTTGTTTTCTATTGTTCTCAATTTCACTCCTCAAATTTTCTTGAGTTCCAGGAGGGAATTGAGAGAATGGTGGAGGAGGTTGATTTTGTTGAGGATTTACCTCCTCTTCTTGTTAAGGATTTGCAGGATTTCCTACAAATTAAAAAAAAAAAATCAAATCTAACCTAAAACAAACAAAATCAATTTCAAACTAACAAATTCAAAACAAATAGCAAACAATACTTACCTCATGCATCTCTTCATCCTCGTGGTGCCATATTTGCAAACAAAATCCAACTGTTCTTGATGAAATTTGCATAAATCCTTCCTCCTAGAATGCGAGCGCGAAAGTGAGAATTTTTGGCTGCAGGCAGAGCTGAGAAACAGTAAAGATCAAATGATACACATTTGACTTTTTTTTTCTTTTAAAATCACATAACGCACTTGCATTATAATGTGAGTGTGTTATGTCTTTCCAATTTTATTTCCCATTTGGCCACAAAAGTGCAACCAACTTCATGCACCCCCCCCCATGTCATGAAAAATATCAAAGAATACAATCTGAACCTCCATGACACCATGATCGCCACATAACTAAGTCTCACATTTCTTGCACCATAGTCAACAACCATAAGCCTCACAGCCCAACTATATCAAGTAGCACTATCTCTATCCATCTCATAATGACAACTAAACCAATTAACCAAGTGAGGAAACTAGGGAAACCAAATAGAATCTATATCCACACTAAAATATTACAAGGTTATAGAGGGACAATAGTCAATTTATCTATGTAACCTATAAGTATAGATATGTAAAAAAAACTATAAAATTTGTAGATTTCAAAATGTGATATATAAATTCAACATATATTGATAATCATTTTGAATAGGGATAAATTTAGATAAACATGTATGTTTTACATTGAATCAAACACCAAATCATGTCTATATTTTATTTGTTATAACATTAAAATGAATGTAGTCAAAGGAACGAATAAACAACTCAAACAAAAATATAAGAAAATAAATCACATATCAATAGATCTCCAAACTTGCTCCTCTATGAAGTGTTCACAAAATTATCTTTGTTTCCCATAAGAAGTCCAAAATTAGACACTATGGTCACAAGATGTAACCTATTGAAATAATGAGAGAAAAACTAGTTTCCAACCATCAAAAATAGTAAAATATAGAAAAAACCACTAATACCATAACTTTTAGTACACAAAAATAATTTTTATTGATAATAAGGACATGAAAATCCAACTAGTTGGGTGAAATTTATACCCTCAAAAAAATATAGCTCCTCTCTAGGAATAGTTTTGGTGGTAGGACAATGGTGGGTTAATAGTTCTCAGGCTACACCATTGGTGGAAGCTATATATTAGTAACCCTATGAAAGTAGGTTATAATGATGGCATGACCCAACAAACTTAGCCTCATCATTCAAACATGACCTAGAGCTAACCTTTATTAGTGACTCGGGGCTATTCAACGAAACCCAAAAAATGGTCCAACATATGATCTTGTGCTTCACTCTTTTTAAAACTCTATGGTACTTAATGGTGTCAATCTCTACTAGTGATCAATACTATTGTTCTTAATTATTTTACTTTTGTCATACCTTTACCCTATAGATGTAATATTTGTATAAGTGAGAATATTCTCAAATAATGATTATACTAGATCTCTATTCGAGAATACTCCTTGCATACAACCATGTGGACCATATGGATCCATATGTGCTATCTATAATCTAGTGTAGTAAAATGCATACCCTTGCTTTATTTATGCTTCTTTATGTCTTAATTGGTCCTATTTTGCATCCACAAGCCCTATGAATTATATCTTTTTTCTAGAAAATCCTGACAAACATCAAAAGATAAATGATCATTTAATGATTTTGTTTGTGTGTCCCTAATATTTGGAGTGGGACTTAAGCACCACCTAGGGCGTCTTTGTCCTCTAGGGGTCTTGGGACCTTTATTTTTAATTTACTTGAAAAGGTCCCTTTTTGGAGTTTGTGCCTCGAGATTTGAGGCTTGGGACTAAGACACCACCTAGGGCATCTTAGTCCTCGGCTTATTTTTGGGATTTAATTTCAAATTTTGGCAGGATTTAGCCTCATTTATTTAATGAATTCATATGTCGGCTTGGTGTGATGTAATTTAGATAAGCATAGATAGGTATAAATACAAGGTTCATTCATTCATTTCAATCCAAGTCTTTTGTCAGAGCATTCATAATATCAAATTGGGTTCACAAGAGCATTCAAGAGAAAATTCATCAAGCATTTGGAGTCATTATTAAGATTCAAGCATAATCTCAAAGAGCTTCTTGCATCATGTGTGTTGTTGTGCTAACAATTGTGATGTAGGGTTTTGATTGAAGAAAAGAAATTCAAGATCATTCCTTTGGTTCAAGATGCATATCCATTGCAAAAATTGCACACAAGTTTGTAGACTTTACAAGGGTTTGGTGAGTTGTAGCATTACATGTTGTTCATTCACCATTTCCTTCATTATTTCTATTTCATTTCAAGGTTTAATTACCAACAAGGGGTTTGACCAAGGCAAACCCCCATTCACTAACTGAACCATAGATTTTTGGGCATGAGGCTTATAGGCTACTCTTGCACTCTTAGGATGTTTCACCTAAAAGGAGAGAGATAAACCTCACAAAAATTAAATTGTGGTTCACTCAAATTAGGAAATGTATGATGTAAAAAATATTAAATGAGATGATCTAAATTCAATTAAGCTAAGTAAATGACTAATTATGAATGCAAAATCTAAGAAATGTGCAATGTTTGAAAACACAATGTGATATGCAAGCATGAACTAAACATGAATAAAAGCAAAACATAAATGAAGAAGGATGAATCAGAATGCACCTAGGAAGAGAATGAAGAATTTGGAGTGTCTTGAATGCTAACAAATATCATTGAAAAGTCACCCGCGAGACTTATTCACCACTAATGGTGAATTAGTCTTGCTTCTGATGAAAACTTCTGAAAAACAAGTTTCTTAGTGTTGGGATCCAGAATCTGAAAAAATCTAGTTTTCCAGCCTTAAGGTGGGACTTATTTGCCAATGATGGTGAATCATTCCTCTCCCAAAATTATGTGAAATCAAGGACTAATTCTGTAGCACTAGATTTGTGGTTGTCTTCTTATCGGGTTGACGGAGTCAAATTTGCAGAAAATGGACTGTAGGTTGTCTCTAAGCTTGAAATAGGTTGTTGAATTTTTCACCACCTTTCAACACATAATTTCTTGATAAATATGCATACACAAGTCTGCAAACACACATGCAAAAGGGGAAAAATAGTTAAGGGTTAGGTTATAGGGATTTTCCTTGGTCAAATCCCACTTTGATAATCAAACCCTTAATGAAGAAATGGAATGAAATGAACAAGGAAAGATGAATAAACAACATGAAAATGTCCTAAACTCGCCAACCTAGTTGAAGAAATATGAAGATATATCAATGAATGCTCCAATATACTTGATTGATGCTTGATTGAATGATGCAGAGTGCTTGAATGAATGAGTGAATTAGTGAACTTGATGAATGGGGGTTAAAATGAGAGAAAAAACACTTATTTATACACACTTGTGCCTTAGCAACCCAATGATACCTCATCACAGACCAACATAAGGTGATTTTAAATAAAAACCCAAAAGAAAATTTGAAATATTTTGAATTTTGAGCCAAGAGGGACTCATTCGCCACCCATGGTGAATGGGTCCCACCTTGGACTTGAATGTGGGTGTCAAGAATTATCTTGCATTTAATGTTGTTTTTAGGTTTACATTCAAAAGTACACTTAATTAAGCATTATAAGGGCATAAAGGGGTCAAATAAAGCATAAGAAAGGTGTAAATAGTGAAATAATCCTAGAAAAGCATGAAATCTTGTTACAAGACTTTACAAAACTTCAAAATAGGACTTGATAAGTTATGAAAAGGTGATTTTTACGTGAATTGTAATGAATAGAGTCTAGAAAAGTGTAGAAATGTTTTACAACACTTCACAACACCTTCACAAGATGTCATAATTTGAATTTTAAGGATCTAATGTGAATTTTTATGACACATTACAACATTAAATCAAAGAAAAATGGACCAAGAATCATGAAGAAAGACCTAAAAGACCATGAAAATGTCAAAGGGACATTTTTCTATGGCGCACTAACCAAAAAAAAAATTTCTCCTCTTGCATATTTGTGATTGCTCATCTAGGTTGAATTCTTGAAGATCATTTGGAGTGCAAAGTTGTAAAAGTTGCAAAGTTGCATTACAAAGTTGTAATATTCATGAAAACTCACCTACATGAGGAATCTAGAAGTTTTAGAACCTAAAATCGGAAAGGAAGCAAGTCAAAACCTTGGAACTTAGGATCACATTCAGAGTTTTTAGAAATTAAGAGTGAGACTAATACGCCACCTTGGGAATCTTAGTCCTCCCAAGCATATTTTTCATAGATTCTTTTGGATCATGTTCTAACATTCAGAGACTCCGCATTTTCCCTAAAAAATAGTAGCGAGACTAATACACCAACTTGGGTGTCTTTGTCCTCCCTAACATATTTGGGTAGCTTCTTTACATTTCTAGAATCCTCATTACATTTCTAGACTTCCCAAGTACACATACCCTAACTTGGTGTAGCTTAATTTCATCATTTGCACTCATTATTTGGCTTACATTACTATGTTTTGTGAGTTGAAAATTAAGTTGTCTTTTCCAAGCTTTTGGTTGGTGGTGAGCCCTTCAAACCCTAAAATAACCCCTCCTAGGTCATCCTTGTTTAGAATTGACTCACCTTTGAGGTTGATAGTCAATCCAATTCAGGATCCTAGAACATAATTGAATTATAATAGGAGAATAGTGGTGTTCTATGACCTAGGTTATAAAGATCCCATTTCCCTATTATTCATATTATTGTTGACCAACAAATTTCTCCATGACCCCAAAAATCTAGTACATTTTTTTCTATAAACCCCATAGTATTTTAAATGGATCCATAGGTTTTGGGCCTTTTGGACTCAACAGTGAGGTTTATTTTTTGTATATAAAGCCTTTATAAATCATTAACCTAAATAACCTCATTGAAAGAGCCCAAATAGATAACCTACTTTCCAAATCTCTATCAAACCATAAACTTACAACAATAGAAGTTTGTAAACACACATATGACCTTGAAAATATCATCATTATTTTTCTACAAGGCCATGGATTCAATTATGCACAATAATTAATATACTCCTTCCAAATATTAACATTACTAGAAAGATCTTGTTTCATGACTTGAGAACCAAGCTTTGATACCAAATGAAAGGAATTTTATAGCAATAATAAAATATTTCCACAAAACTCCAAGAGAAAGATAAATTTCTAAATAATTATTTAGATTCCACAATGAAAAATAATTATTAAAAATTACATTAGGATAACACAAGATATGCCTTGGGAAAATCCTCATGAGGGAAAAATCCAACCTCCAGAAGTAATAATATAGTCAATATTTTGTCTAATTACAAAAAATGCAATACACTTGTAGAGTATCCATATAAGGTTTCTAAAATATCAAACTCCCTAATTGTACTCCACATGAAAAATAAATTAAGAATTTTGTAACCACACATGTCAATCCATACTTCATCTCCTCACATATACAAATTAGAAGAGATGTTCAATCAACCTTAGCTAGCAAGTCAAAGGTTATGACAACCAACCTCAACAACTTCCCATGTGATTTCCTTTATAGAAATAAGATTGTATAAAACCAAAAAGTGGTATTGTACATAAACCATGATCCTTAAAACCATGTCTAGCTTATTTACTTTTTTTAAAAAAAAATCCCTTTGGTACTAAGTTTTTACAATTAGTGCTAAGTTTTCCCAATATAGATTATTTTTCCAATGTGCAACCCACATTAAATATTTATCCCAATGTTAAATAAAACATGCAAGTAGCCTCAAATATTCCTAAACCATGTGATGCATGCACAAATACCCAAGGTACACCAAAACTAAATATAAAATTTGCATCATAAGCATTATACAAGGTGAACAACACACTTTTTCAAACAAACTCAGCACAAGTTTTAAAAAAAAATTGTAACTCTTATTCAGTGTAACGCCAATGTAGTAACAAAAAAAGTAGCCATTTTCTTGTTTGATTTGGTACTTGACATTAAAATTGAACTAGTGGTGTTGTAATTTCTTATACACATTCAAACTATTCTAGGACCTTTATTTACTAAAACATGCCTTAATTGGTCCTTTGCAAAGGCGTTGTAAACTTTTGTAACACACCTTCACACTTTCTCTAGGATTCATTTGATTAAGTCTGATGGGCCTTTTTCCAAAAAAGGTATTTAATTTGTACCATATTTAGGTGTTGTAAAGTGTTGTAACACACTTTCACATTTATATAGGTTCCCCTTAATTAATGGTGGGTAATTGAGTTTAATTGACCCTTTTAAATCAAATTCAAGATCCCCTTTCAAGGATCTATCATGACACCCAATAATGATATTGTATGAAATTTAATTTGGAAAACTTGTCTGGAAAAATTTTCCTAGGACCCATTCACCTTTAATGGAAAATGAGTCCTCTCCACATAGGACACCCCTTTCTCTACATTTTTAAGAAGGGTTTTTTATGTTATTTTACCTCCCCGAAGCTCGCTCTTGGAAACTATGCCATCACCCATTCTCCTTTAGTGGCGAATGGGTCCTCCTTCAATAGGACCCCTATTTTTTAATTTAATTGTGGCAAGATCCTTATAATTTTAATATCCATATCTGAGGTTGTATTGAATTCTTTGAATTTCGGGGTTAATCTCCTAATTTAGTATAAATAAGGGGTTAATTGACATTGTATCTCCTAGCAATTCATTCCAAGCATTGGATCATTCAAATTTGAGTCTACAAGAGCATTCATAAGGCATTTCAAGGTAGATTTCAAGATTTTATTGCAGAAATTCAAGATCTTATCATCATATCAAGGATTTGATGCATTCATTCATGTTGTTGAGCTAAAGAAGTGGATGTAGCATTGAAGATCTACTTGCAACCATTGTTAAAATCATATCCAAGGATCCAAGATCTACATTCTTCATGGCCACTACATGACAGATTGCAGATTTGTTTCATAATACATCATCCAAGGTATCTGCATTCCATCATTTTATGTTTCATGCTTCAATTCCTTTATTTCATCATTTGGTATTTAATTACCTGCAAGGGGTTTGACCAAGGAAAACCCCTATCCCCTAACAAACAACATTTTTCTCCTCTTGCATGTGTGATTGTAGGTTTTAGGTTGAAGAGAAAGATTTGGAGCAAATTTGCAAAAGTTGTCAAGTTGTAAAATTATCATTTATAGTGCAAGAAGAAAGGAGGCTACAAAATTTACTTCAAAATTTTGGGAATTGATAACCAAGGATCTGGAAGTGAAGATATCAAGGAACAAAACCCAAAAGTTAGTTTTATGAAACCTTAAAAGGACCCACTCACCACTAAAGGCGAATGAGTCCATAGTAGGGTTGAAGCAGTGAAAATATGGAATCTAGAGTCATAGATTGAGAGAAAAAAACCATAGAAGGCACTTTCCAAAAGCCCTAATAGGGACCCATTTGTGACTAAAGGCGATCGAGTCCTCAATGGGCCCTAAAACAATACTTTTCCAGCAAGGTACACATCATCTTACCCTCTTAAAGCCTACCTTTTTGTTGCTATAACATTCATGTTGCATTTCTTATTGTTATTTGCATGTTTTAGCCCTCATAATTGAGTTTTTTAATAAGAAAAATAAATTAGTGGTTTATCATCTTGTTCATTCATGGTGGTAAACCTTAATTTTTCTATTAAACATTTTGGTGAACTCGACTCATTGAATATTGCAATTTTTGATTTTGAAGTATTTCATTGCATCTGAGGCTAGATCTTGCATTCATTTGCATTTAAATTTGCATTGAATTAAAGATATTATTTAGGGTTTCTTGTTTTGTATTGCAAACTTTCATCTCATATAGGGTTTATAATTGCATTGTTTTGCATTTCTCTAAATTTAAAAAATACAAAAATAAATTAGTCATTTTGCATCTCATACATTTGCATTTGAAAATCAAAACAAAACTGCATTTCAAAAGGTGTTATATAGTTCATCGTTTTCCCTTCAATTCACTTGTATTAGGTCATCAAATTCTAGAAATTTGTATCATACAAGTTACAATTTGAAACTGGGCATGAAAAACACATAAACAACTTAAAAATTGTAGTTTTAACCTTTTTAAAACCTTGATTTGGGACCCATTCACCCTTACTAGTGAATGAGTCCCTGTTTAGACCTAGGCTACATCTTTTGGCATCTCAAAAGGACTTAAAAATCACTTAGAAAACAACAAAAACATTTCACAAATCATTATCCATGACCCATTTTCTAGTAAAGGCAAACAAGTCCTTGATTAGGCTTGAAACTGCCTTGTAAAACATTGAAAACCTTTTTTTGTACTTCTTAAGCTTGTTGGTAACCTATAGTATTAGTCTGGAAAGTTTTAGTAACTTTTGTTTTATGAATCTAGGTCAAAAACATCAATTTATGGTAGTCATTTTTGAAATCATTTCAATAGAAAAAATAATCAGATTTAAAAATGTGTACATTTTTGAAAATTTTCATTGTTGCATAAATAATGTTTCTAATTATGAAGCTTTGCATGAGTTTGATAAAAGTAGTTTTCATGTTTGGATATACATTGTTTACATTTTGAAGCATGGCATAAGATGGATAAAAGTACATTTCATTTTTTAGTGCACAATGCTAGTATCTTACCTTCATAAGCATTCTAAGAGAAAATTCATCCATCCTACTTGTGAGAACACTTTAGTGAAAGAGGATGCAAGCATAGACAATCATGGCAACCATAATTTTTCTTCTCCTGATATCTCTCCTAGTAGTGACAAAGATATCTTGGTGTTAAAAGAAGATATAATCATTGAGAATCATGAAAGTCTTGATTGTCTCTCTCCTCTACCCTATTGGGAAGATATTACATGACACAAGAGGATGAGATCATAGAAAAATTTATAAACATCACCTTACCTAGTCCACATTCATCCCTTTCCTGTGAGAATGTTTTAGTGAAAGAGGATGAAATTATAGAAAATCATGAAAATCAAATTTTTCCTTGTCCTAATATCCCTCCTTGATGTGAAGAAGATAATTTGGTGTTAGAAGAAACACCCATTAAGAGTCATGGGAATCTTGTTCTTCCCTTCCCTAATTCTCCTACCATTTGGAAAGACCTATTTGGTAAGCATGAAAATCATATTTTTCCTTCTCTTGATATCTCCCTTATTTTTGATGTAGCTACTCTACAAAATACAATAGTGGAATTTGATCAACCTCTTAATATATCTCCTATTATGGTAGAAGTTATTGTACAAGAGAATGAGACGTTAGAGAAAAAGGATGAAATCATGGACAACCATAACAATCAAAATTTTCCTTCTCATATTTGCGAAGAATATACCTTGATGTTAGAAGATCAAATCAATAAGATTCATGAGAATCTTAGTTTCCTCTCTCCCCCTAAGGAAGACATTATTGAACAAGAGAATTCCATCATTGATAAGCAAGAAAAACCAACCATTCATAGCTCCCTTACTAGTGATGAAGTTATTTTAGAAGAACCAAACATTGAATGTCATGAACATCTAGTTTGTAGCTTTCCTAAAAAATCTCCTCCTAGGCAGGATATCATGGTCAATAGTGATGTGACCTCTTTAGATGATGGTAAAGAGATGAAACTAGATTCCTCTTCATTAGAAAGGTCCATCAACTTGCAACCACTAAGGTTATGAATTCCAAGTGTCCATTAGATATCCCTTGACTATTGGACCTCCTACATACCCTATGGGACATCTTAAGAATCCTCTAATTATTTACGCACCCTCACAATGACTACAAACTCAAAATAAACTAGTCCTCATCCTCAAACCACCTAAGAATAATGTTTCACAACAACAAAATTATAACACCATTGCACATACCTACAATACAAGAAACAATAGGCAACAACAACAACCTTTTATTTCATTACCATTGCCAATCCTATTTTTCCTAGTGCTCCTCATTTGCTGACAGACAATGGAAAGGAATATAACCTTATTGAACACCTTAACAACACTCCTGCTAATATTTTTGTATGGGAGTTACTTCAAGTATCCTCTAATTATCATAGCATACTCCAAGAGGCCTTGCGACAAGTTATGGTTCCTCCTAACAATAATTCAAACGTTGTAGCAACACTAATCCAACACATGAAAAAAATGAATTTAGACATAGTCTTTCACCAAAATGAATTACCTCCCTTAGAAATTCAGAAGAAGTATGAAGCTTTCAACATAATAGTCCACATTGGCCAAACTGCAATAAAACAAACTCTTGTTGATAATGGTTCGACCCTAAATGTGTGTAGTATGAGCCTTGCAAAAAGACTTGGGATGAGTAAGAGTGATATTAAACTTGATTCTTTATCTATTTGAAGATTTGACAACATAGGAAAACAACCGCTCAGAGTTATCACATTGCCTATCAAAATTGGAGAAGTAACATTACAAACTTTGTTCTATGTTATGCTCAATGATCTTTCTTATAGTCTCCTTTTAGGGAGACTATGGATACATAAGATGAATGGTGTTTGTTCCACTCTGCATAGGATAATGAAGTATGTCTATAACAATAAAGTTTACACAATAAAAGCTGATCCTGAGCCTGAAAGTTGTATGATGACTGAAAGAGACAAAAATAATCCTTTAGAAGCTTTGGAATCCTATACATCACAAGCAATCACAAAAGAAGGAAAATAAAATGAAACTAACATTGATGAATTCACTAAGCTATTAGAAGATGATTGGGGTTCCTTATATTTCACACCAACATTCATGGGTGAATATCAAATTACAATAAAAGAATCTGACAAGGGAAAATAAAAAGTAGTAATGTCAACACAAAATTCACCACAAAATTTTAAAGCATCCACCTCAACCACTTTAGAAGAAACAAACTACACAACAAACTTTAATGAAGGTGATTATGAGCCACCACCAAACTTGAAAGAAGTGAAAAAGCTTTATGGAAGAGGTTATGAACTTATGAAACAACTTGGTAATAGTAGAAAGGTATGTGGTGCTAGAGAACAAGGTATTTGTGTCCCTATAGAGCCTAAAACACAAGAAACAACTTGTGGTCTTGGTTATTGTCCTTTGATAGAAGTCAAACCATCAAACAAGCCTTCACCCAATATCAACATTCTTACAACATATTCTTCCAAGATTTAAGTTTAACTTTAGTGCATCCTGAATTGATAGACATTAACGCTCCTAATTATTATCCTTTGAAAGACTCTCTTAACATCAATTTCATCACAAAAAGCACTAACGATTACAGTTAGTAGTAGATTTTACACCATCCTTTTAGGGAGAGTAAAAAATATCACAATCTAAAGAGTCTTGTGTAAGTATGATATGTCATACCAAGCATGAGATATCTTTGTCACAAACTAAAGAAACATCCTCTACTATTGATCAAGAGAGTATCTTGTTGATACTCCTCCAAGATCATTTGATATCCCTCCCAACAAGAACATGGAAGAAATTTTATTAGAAGACTTCATTTTCTGAATATCATAGAGTTCATGGTCATTCTACTAACGAATGCAAGGCTTTGAGTAGTAAAATCCAACATCTTAAGGGATTTGGTGCTCTTCCTTATGTGGAGGAACCTAATTCTTCTAATTGATACTGATTTTCACTCTAGCATGTCTCTCATCAATCATTTTGGTTCATCCTTTCCCTACACTAAGTGGGGGAAAGAGGTTAGATACCCTTATCCTCGTATGTCACTTCTTGTCTCTTTTGGCTAGTTGACTACCTTTCATGTATATATAAGAGCAATATTGGAATTTTATTGGCATGCCTTAAGTTGAATCGCATGTGACATACTGAGTTATCTTTAGCATTATATTTTTGGGGGCAACCCTTCCCTCCTATTGCATGACGTAGCTTATTGGAAACATATGACTTGGCATAGGGATTTCTACATAAGCTCTCATTTCTTGTTTTACTTTAAAACAATTTCTCACAGCAATGGTGTTAGCAACCTCTTTAAAGTGGGGGCATACATCAACATATCTTTCAACATTTTATGAGTGATTTTTCTTCTTTCATGTGATGCATCCTCTTTCTTGGTGGTGTCATTGGGTTTTATTTCCTTCAAGAGTGTGATATCTCTTTGATTTTCTCTCTCTTTGGGATGCTGAGCATAATGTTCCCTAAGATGATACCTAACATTTGTCCTCTCTTAGAGACGTTAAGCACAATGTTCTCTAAGATGAGACCTTGCATGAACGGAGGAAAATCGGGCCTTTGGTGTAATCAAGGTGGTGATAACCTTCCTTCCAAATCAAAATGACCCAACATAAACAAGGAAACTTTCCTTTAGTCTCAAAAACACCCAACTTTCCCAAAACACAGATAAAAGGCTTCTAGCCCTCAAAAAACACTTTTTGATGAAATATTTTGAGGAAGGCCATACAAAGGCCTAGAAACCATCAATTTAGAATTCCTATAGTACCAACACAACTTTTCCAAAAGAATACAAGTGACTTATTTGCAACAATATAGAGATTCAACACAACACCCCTGAATTAGGCTACTAAATTAGCCCTAAATTACAAAGGAAGTACTTCCTAAAATTCTTTTTTTCACCAAAACCCACTTGAAAAAGTTAAATTGTGATGTAAAACCACAAATTCATCAATCACTTCTTAGTCCTCTGACATCTAGGCCACATTTCCACCAAACCCTCCAATTAGATGCAAAAACATAGGGTTTTATTGAATCTACCATCAACTGGGCTTATTGAACTTCCAAAATTCATCCAACGGTCTATATTAGGCCTATAAAGACTCCTCAAACCCTTACAAGATCATTTCCACCAACAATTAGACAAATCCCTTCTCAAAACCACCATTTTCACATAGAACAATGCAATTGTCAACCTTAGGGCATCCTCCCATTTCACACAACTTATTCTTCCTACCTCCTAAATCAAAGAAACACCTAACCTAATTTTTGATATTCCATTCCTCTGAGAAATAGGGTTTGATAGTAGGAGGAATGGCCTATTCCATTATTTAGTCACCAAACAGAGTCTCACTGGTTTTTTTTCAGCCTGTTACAAAAAATCTATGGGATTTTCCCCTAAAATTAATATTAGACTATCAAATTGGATTATAAAAAAACTTAAAACATAATAGAATGATATCTAATGAATTTTAGAGCACTCCAAGCCTACACAGGTCCATACAGATTGTGTAAAGTTTAGAAAAACATAAAAAAGTGTAGAAAAACATTGTATATTGATGGAAAATATTCAATACAGTAATCAACTCCTCAACTTCGAGCCTTGGAAAGGCTTATATACATTTTCCATTCAAAACTAACCATTTAAAACATCCATAACTTACTTTTAAAATATTGACCCTTCATATTCTATAAAAATTGCATTTTGACAACTTTTTGCTTGACAACATTTTTTTTGCATTTTTTGTGCAACTTTTACAAACTTGACTCCTACAACTCTAAACCACCCAAATACATCATAAATGGTATTTTTAGACCTTATTTAATATAAATTGACTCAAACCACCCCAAATTCCCTACTCACCCTATAATCAACATCAAATGATCAAATTTTGACAATGTACGTTTAGGTGCTATTGCACCATACATCCCCATAGAAAAAGAAGTCGTGTTAGAAGAGTTGGGATTTATTCAATGCTTCATCTCTAATCCATATAATCCCTAGCCTAAAAACTCTTTCATCTGGCTCAAGCTCACTGAAATCTCATGATCTACAGGCTGCATTTCTTACATTGTTTGCAAACGAATGTGACTTCATCTCTGTCAGTAGTCTTGCTATCTACCTTTTACCAGTCCCTGGTTCTAATCCTAATGATATGTTTTCCTTTACACCTGTAATCAAGCACTTGTCAGAAACTTTTGGCACTAACTTTACCTTTATCACATCTTCACACTTGCATTTTCCTTTATTAACTTGTCTATTATGTTCTTTCACAACTGTCATCAGACTTTTTGTCTTGCCACCAAGTACTACTATACCAACAAACCTATCTTCCATTGTATTCGCTGCACCATCAAGTTTATGTCTTGTTCTTGCTTTTTTTTTAATTTTATTCTCAACCAAAGGGCATACAATAGACCCTATCATGACATTTGTATTCCAATTCACTTTCCACCAATTTGAAGCAACTTTTCCACCTTCTATCAGAGCTTTTTCAGACTTCAAACTGACTGCAACACTTACCCTTGTATCTTCCTTTACATCTTTTACCAATTCTTTCTTTCCACACATTATCACTTTGGCCTTACCTTTTTCATCTCCCACCAAAGGAGTTAAAAAAAACTTGCAACCATCCTTCACTATTGTGTATGTGTTCTCTCTTCCATCATACAAGGCATGCTTGCCATACTGCCAAGGTCTACCTAGGAGTAGGTGACAACAATCCATAGGAAGAATATCACAAACTAAACTATATTTATGGCCTCCAATCTATAAATCTACCATAGCTTTTTCATTAACCAACAAAGATTACCCATCAACATATTCAACCAAGACACTTTATAGGGCAACTCATGAGGAACTTTTTGAAAATTCAATTTGTTAATCATCTCACTTGACACCATGTTTTTAGTTGAGCCTGAATCAATAACAATTTTGCATACCTTTTTTGAGTCTTGAAGAGGCTTTTTCTTTGTAATGGTTCCACTTCCTTGGCTACCTTCAATACAGTCTTCCCCATCATCAACATTTCTCATGTTTCAAGAGTAGCTCTTAAAATTTCAAAATTTTTACTCTCACATTCCTCTTCTTGAATGATTTGTGCTCTCTTATCAATCCTATTTTCACCACTTGATGAACTACCAACCTTTTCAGGACACTTCCAAGATGGATGACCATATTCATTACAAGTATAGCATCTCCTTGCAAAATCATTAGAGTTTCTACCGCCCCTAAACCTTCCTCTACCCCTAAAACCTCTTCTTGTATCAACACCTTGCTCCTCGTAGTCCCACCATAGAAGAGCATGAACTTTGACTTTAGTCTTTCCCACCTTCACCTTATGTTCCTCTAAAATATCTTCACTTTCAAAATGGTTATCCATAGCAACTATCCAATCAAGAAATTCTTCTTCATTCAAATTACCACCATACAAAGGAAGATCAACTTTTACCTTCATTGAATCACCTTTCACTACTTTGATCATCTTTATCATCCTCTAATCTTCAACCCATCTAACTCCTCTTCAACATCTTCATATTCTTCATCTTCCTCTTCTATTTCACTCTCATCATTCACTTCTCTTCTCTTCTTTGTCTCCAAGGCAGCAAGCCTTTCCAAAACTACATTATGTGATTCCAAAAGCTTAGCATACTTCTCTTTTAGATCTTGGGACTCTCTTGCAGCACCAACAACCTTTGGAGGCATCTTCACCAAGTTGTCTTTTCACCTTCCAAATCAACTTTTTTCAAACCTGCAAAAATCAATCAAAAGAGACCTTGTCCCTAAGCTTTGATACAACCTAATGTAAGAAAAGTGGTGATAACCTTCCTTCCAACTCAAAATGACCCATCATAAACAAGGAAACCTTCCTTTAGTCTAAAAAACACTCAACTTTCCCAAAACACACACAAAAGGCTTTTGGCCCTCAAAACACACTTTTTAATGAAATATTTTAAGGTTGTAGAAAGACCTAAAAACCATCAATTTGGACTTCCCATAGTACCAACACAACTATCCCAAAAAGATACAAGTTACTTCTTTGCAACAATATAGAGATTCAACACAACACCCCTGAATCAGGCTACTAAATTAGCCCTAAATTACAAAGTAAGTACTTCCTAAACTTCTTATTTTCACCAAAACCCACCTAAAAAAGTTACATTGTGATGCAAAACCACAAATTCATCAATCACTTCTCAGTCCCCTAACCTCTAGACCTCATTTCCACCAAACCCTCCAACTACATGCAAAAACCTAGGGTTTTATTGAATCTACTGTCAATCGGGCTTATCAAACTTAAAAAATGCATCCAACAGTCTCTATTAGGCCTGTAAAAACTCCTCAAACCCTTACAAGATAATTTCCATCAACAATTAGACAAATCCCTTCTCAAAACCACCATTTTCACATAGAACAATGCAATTGTCAACCCTAGGGAATCCTCCCATTTCACACAACTTATCCTTCTTGCCTCCTAAATAAAATAAATACATAACCTACTTTTTGATATTCCATTCCTCTGAGCAACAAGTTCTGACAGTAGGAGGAATGTCCTATTCCATTATTTATTCACCAAACAGAGTCTCACTGGTTCTTACCAGTCAGTTACAGAAAATCTATGAGATCTTCCACTAAAATTAATATTAGACTATCAAATTGGATGATAAAAAAACTTAAAACATGCTAGAATGATGTCAAATGAATTCAAAATCACTCCAAGCTTGCATGGGTCCATACAAATTGTGTAAAGTTCAGAAAAATAGAGGAAAGTGGAGAAAAATATTGGATATTGATGGAAAATATTCAGTATAGTAATCAAATCCTCAAATTCGAGCCTTGGAGAGGCTTATATACATTTTCCATTCAAAATTAACCACTTCAAATTCCCATAACTGACTTTTAAAATATTGACCCTTCATATTCTCTTAAAAATTCATTTTGACAACTTTTTGCTTGACAACATTTTTTTGCATTTTTTTTTGTGCAACTTTTAGAAACTTGACTCCTACAACTCTAAACCACCCAAATACCATCATAAATGGTCATTTAGACCTTATTTAATATAAATTGACTAAAAGCACCCCAAATTCCCTAGAATCGCCCTATAATCAACATCAAATGATCAAATTTTGACAAATGTGTTTAGGTGCTCTTGCACCAGCCTTTAACAAAAATTTTACATGACAAAAGTTTTTACAAAATAATTACGTATTGTGGAACCTTATTAAATTTATCAAGAGGATAAATTTGGTATAGTTAGTATAATGGGAAGCCGATACACTAGCATGACTTTCTCATTATACAGTGGGAAGCCAACACATTGGCATGCCTTTCTCACTAAATGACTTCTTTGGGACAACTCGCCTAGTGGAAAAAATGAGGTTCCACTACCCTAAAGTGGCATACACATACTTTGGGACAACTCACCTAGTGGATAAACTAAGGTTCCACCACCCCAGAGTGAGCAACATTTGTTATGGACAAATAGCCACCACCTCACATCGCATTGAATTGATTGTGCTTGATCCTTTGTTTTTCTTTTTCTTGGCCTTTAACAAGGTATGATTATGTGTATTTATTATTGTTGCATACTTAAGTGTCTTGAATTTCTACTTTAGTGTGAGTTTGACATGGGTTCATCCTCTCACTAAAGTGGGGGAAAAATGTAGTCATGGAAAAAGTAGCCTTTTTCTTGCTTGATCTGGTAATTGACATTAAAAATTTGAACTAAAGGTGTCTTGGAATGGTGTTGTAATGTCTTATAAACATTCACACTATTCTAGGACCTTCATTTAACTAAAAAATTCCTTAATTGGTCCTTTGCAAAGGTGTTGTAAAGTGTTGTAACACACTTTCACACTTTTGTAGGATTCATTTGCTTAATTAAGACTAAGGGGCCCTTTTCCAAATAAAATATATTTAATGTGTACCTTATTTAGGTGTTGTAAAGTGTTGTAACACACTTTCACATTTATCTAGGGTCCCCTTAATTAATGGTGGTTAATTTAGTTTAATTAACCCTTCTAAATTAAATTCAAGCCCCCTTTCAAGGATCAATCTCGACACCCAAAAATAATATTGTATGAAATTTAATTTAGAAAATTTGTTGTATTGAAAAATGTTGCTAGGACCTATTCACCTTTAATGGAAAATGAGTCCTCTCCACATAGGAAACGCCTATCTCTACATTTTTGAGGTGGATTTTTTATGTTATTTAACCTCCCCGAAGCTCAGTCTTGGAAATTGTGCCAAGACCCATTTTCCTTTAGTGGTGAATGGGTCCTCCCTTAATAGTACCCCCATTTTTAAATTTAATTGTGGCGAGATCCTTATAATTTTAATACCTAGATCTTAGGTCAGCTTGAACTCTTTGAATTTTGGGGTTAATCTCCTAATTTAGTATAAATAAGGGGTTAATTCACATTGTTTCTCCTAGCAATTAATTCCAAGCATTGGAGCATTCAAGTTTGAGTCTACAAGAGCATTACAAGAGCATTCATAAGGCATTTCAAGGAAGATTTCAAGAGTTTATTGCAGCAATTCAAGATTTTATCATCATATCAAGGGTTTGATGCATTCATTTATGTTGTTGAGCTAAAGAAGTGGATGTAGCATTGAAGATCTATTTGCAACTATTTTTAAGACCATATCCATGGATCCAAGATCTACGTTCTTCATGGTCACTACATGTGATAGATTACAGATTTGTTTCACAAGACATCATCCAAGCTATCTACATTCCATCATTTTATGTTTCGTGCTTCAATTCCTTTATTTAATCATATGGTTTAATTACCTACAAGGGGTTTGACCAAGGAAAACCCCTATCCCCTAACAAACAACATTTTTCTCCTCTTGCATGTGTGATTGTAGGTTTTAGGTTGAAGAGCAAGATTTGGAGCAAAATTGCAAATGTTGTTAAGTTACAAAATTGTTGTTTATAGTGCAAGAACAAAGAAAGGAGGCTACCAAATTTATTTCAGACTTTCAAGGGTTGATGACTGGGGATCTAGAAGTGCATAGAACTCAGAAGTTAGTTTTTCAAAACCGTAAAAGGACCCATTCACCACTAAAGGAGAATGAGTCCTCATTGGGGCTGAAGCAGTGAAAATCTAGAAACTGGAGTCACTAATTGAGTGGAACAAAACCCAAAAGGCACTTTTTGAAAGCCCTAATAGGGACCCATTCACAATTAAAGGAAAATGAGTCCTCAGTGGGCCCTGAAACAACACTTTTCCAGCAAGGTGCACATCATTTTACCCTCTTAAAGCATACCTTTTTGCTGCTATAATAGTTAGGTTGCATTTCTAATTGTTATTTGCATGTTTTAGCCCTCATAATTGAGTGCTTTAATAAGAAAAAGAAATTAGTGGTTTATCATCTTGTTCATTCATGGTGGTAAACCCCACTTCTTCTATTAAACAACTAACTCATGGGATCCCCACATATAGATGGAGATAGATTAATCATCATAGAAAATTGAAACCATGTACCTTATATTTATAGCATGATATATAGTGAAATGCATCACTTTACTACACAATCCCTAAAGAACTAAATCATCATGAGATGAACAGTGCAACAAATTAATTAATTTTTTTGTGGGAATGCACATGTATTACAAAAATATTGAATATTCATTTAAGATAAAAAGGGCAAGTATAAAATTTATCTTTAAAAATTTGAGTCAATTTCAATGTTAACCAAAATGTGCTAGCAAAAATGTACAACATCAAGAACATAATAGACACAATGTGCAAACCACTTGCAAAAAATACAAATTTAAAGATAATAAATTTAAAAAAACTAAAGCTAAGCTAAAATAAATTACAAAGGATATGAAGAATTGAAATGAAAGAATTGTCCAAAAAATATTTTAGAAGACCTTATTTGCAAAGAGATAATAGAGATTAAACATCGTTATGGTGTCCCCATTTGACATAAGGCCGCAAATAGAAACCATTAACTTTATCACTTATAGAGTTGTTATCTAGTTTTTCCAGAATTATATAGATACATTTGATATAATATATTTGATAAGATATGAACTCAACTAGAATACCTTTAAATTGCTTGGGTGCTTCTAAAAGTAGATATCCAATAGTAATAATAGTTTTCTAGTTAGAATCATGTTGTTTAATATGATGTTCATACTATATATTTTTCTTCTATGTTTCAATGTGTTAATCCAAACAACAAGTTTTTTTTGAGTGATTATAGTTCACTTCAAAATTATTTAATATTTAATTAATAATATAAATGGGAAATGCATGCAATTCACAATCTAGGCATAAAAATATAATCAAGAAAATGACCTTCTTTCTAAATGTTAGTTGAAAGTGAACATATCTTTTTAGTCACTTTGATGTTGGACGATATGCCCCAAGGACCATAGGTACACTTTAGGTCCAATATTTCAGTATGTGCAGGATCATGGAGAAAATAGTCCCTTAAGTGGTGAAAAATTCAAAAAAATCAGAGTTAGGAAACTGGATGTAAAAATTTGAATAAGTTATCTATATTATTTCAAAAAGATGTAGGAATAGAATCTGTAGGAAATTGAATGTAGTTTCTAAACTACTATTTTTTATTTTTTTAAAAAAATATTTGGTGAAAATTTGAAATTTCAATGTACAATAGTACCTAAATTTCTCCAAAATCTTGTTAAATGCCTCATTAATTATATTTAATTGTGGGTGTTGTGGAGTACTCCTATGATGTTAGATCATAATAGTGTACAACAATAACTAAATGGATAATGCAATTAAGTGCATCCCTTAATCACTAGTTAGGTTTATAGGGTAACCAAACCTTGTAATTATGTTTTCAAGTATCTAGGCATCCTGATCTACAAACCTTGTTATTTTTCATATGTGACATCTAGTTTGGTTTAGTATCTAGTTAGGCTCAAAGGTCTAACCCTAATTAGATATCTAGTCTAAGTGAACTATATATTTAGTAATGAAATTTTAAAAAATAAAATTCCACCTTTTCAACTCCTATCTCGGCATATAATTTTGTCTAATTTAATGTACACATCCCTATACTTTTTATTTTGATAGATAACTTCATGACATATTAAGGTAAATGAGCCAATGCTTGACTAGGTTATATTACATGTGATGCTAAATTCTAAAGGTTGTCATTTTTTATTAGATTAAAAATCATTAGATAGAACTTGGTGTAGTGGTGAAAATTACATACCCATACCCTTTTCCATTATGTTATTTTCCCACTTTGGTCAAGGTGCCTTATACAATAATTGGCTTACAATTGGCATATTCATATATGAATTCAACTAATATCTTGACCCTTGTCATCACCAATCCCTAGAGTTCCATTCATGGTCCCTAAGTTCACTATTCTTCACCTTGGATTAGATCGACAAGTGTTGACCTAACACAACTATAGGTTTGACTTCTTCGCTTTCAAATTTAAAAATTCTAATTTGTTATTTGGTTGGCTATTTCACTAATCATTATTAGCCAACCTAACACATGCTATGTTGATTTGTGTAATTGTTTTTTGTATTTACAAGAATTTCCTCATTCAGTTGAAACTATCTAGGATATTAAGGATCATTTAAGAATCAAATGAGCAATCTATAGTTTAATTTATGAATTTAGCACATAAATTAGAGTATTTGGATAAGACCATCCTTGGTCCACTATACATTTGAGTATTGTCTTTTAATCTTTTCTTAGAGTCGTAAAGTTGACCCATCTAGGGGCTTGGTTAAGGAGAAGTTGAACATTGTGATCTAGCAAATTCTAATAGGTGTTTGTAAACATTGTCACTTCTTAGAAGTGCACATATATCAAAGAATTAAGGAAAATAGGTTGTAGACTATTGAAATCAATGAGATCATATATGTATAAGATCATTTGCACACATAAGATTACTTCTACACTCAAAGAGATCAATTGCACATATGTGGATCCAAATTATGAAAATAAATAGAACATTTTATGAATGAAAGATTGTTATTTGATTTATCTAAAAATATATTACATAATGATAAACTATCTCTTAGCATCTATCACAACATTTCTTAATCATTGAAATCTAACTAAATATCATTTTAAATATAATTTAATCTTTACATTTATTTTCTTATTACAAGGATCACCATTAACTAATAATCTAAATCAATGTTTAATTTACCTCACAATTAATTAATTTTGCCACAGCAAGTCCCTTATTAATATGAAACAAAAATAAATAAATAAATTACACTGAAGGCTTGTCCCTATTTGAGCTTTCGGAACTCAATTTGTCAATCAATGGTTTATAAGCACCGAGAAGGATTGATTGACAGTGTGGTAAAATGCAGCCGTAGATTGTTTAAAGCAGGCAGATCGAATCATTCCTCGCTTTATCACCGTAGGTCTGTAACTCCTCGTCAGTGCTGCTCTTCACTTAAGAGTTTGAATGTACACCGATCCTTCATCACCGTTTAACTCCTCGTCACCGCTTCTCTTCACTTAAGAGTTTGAATGTAAAACGATCCTGTTTAATGTTCATAACGAAACTTAAGGAATTAAGGAATAAACCGATCCTGTTTAATGTTCATAACCGACGTTAAAGGAATTGTATATTACAAGACTTCAATATGAAAATACTGTGCTAAAGACCTATGCTGGTGTTTGCATATTACAGGATTACCACGTTCTACTGGTTATATAATTATTGAAGCAAATGGTGGTCTGAATCAGCAGCGCACATCAGTATATAATCTCTCTGTGGATCATTGGCTGGAATTATTCTATACGGTTTATTATTTCTCCATATTGAATTGGGGCTCTGATACAAACTCTACTTGGTTTTGCAGATCTGCAATGATGTAGCTCTGGCAGGCCTTCTGAATGCAACTCTTGTGATCCCCAAGTTCCACTTTAACAGTGTTTGGCAAGATCCCAGGTAAGCTATCCGGTGTTTTTACAATGTCTCTCCACCCTGGCTTATTTTTTTCTCATGGAATGCCTGTACTGTGAAAACATGTTATACTGCTTCTATATTTGGTGCAAGATTCTGGACAGCTAATGCTGTAAATTTCTTTTCATCACCAAGTTTGGAGACATATATGACGAAGAACATTTTGTAAGAACTTTGAGAGATGATGTAAGGATAGTGAGAGAACTCCCAGAAGATTTAATGGCGAGGTTTGACAGCAATACAAGCAATATCTCAAATTTCCGGATTAAGGCTTGGTCTTCTGCTGATTACTACTTGCAAAATGTTCTTCCCAAATTACTTGATACTGGGTAAGTTAAGATTTCTTCTGTGATCTTATCTTAATTTCTTATGATTTGAACAAATTTATAACCATTAGTACAGGAAAATCTAGCATTTGTAAATGTAGAAGCTTTGGGTTTTATTCTTGGTTAAGTCTATTACACAAGAAAGGTTAAATGCTTGTAAACTTGCAGATTTGAGTTTTATAGGCTTGCGAGAATCCTACTTGATATTGTGTAAATAAATCAGTCTTCATACATTTCATTCCTCTCTGGAAGTTTGGCCTGTGAGATGTTTTGACAATGCACAGAGAAATCAGTCTGTATGAATAAGTGAAAACATTTTATTCCTCTCTGGAAGTTTTGTTTGTGAGATATTTTGATCATGCATTGAATAGGTGAATACATTTGAACCCTCTGTGGAAGTTTTCCCTACGAAATAATTATTTATCTTAAAATTTTCTTCTGCCAGTGTGATGCGGATATCTCCATTTGCAAATCGATTGGAATCAGAGGTCCCATCCAACACATAGCATCTTCGATATTTGGCTAATTATGAAGCATTAAAATTTTTTGAGCATATTGCTTCGCTTGCAGAAAAGTTAGTAAAGCTCATGACTAGGGCAAGCTCCAAGCATAATGGGAAGTTTATATCTATTCATCTTGGGTTTGAAGAGGTGCTTATAACATCCATGTTTCCGTATCTTTTAAATGGACACAATATTTACCTACTGTATGAAGTTTACTAGGTAAAAATGTTGTGGTATTTTTGTATGCGTAAATTTTGGTTATGATTGTTATTCTTGTATAATTTGTAGGACATGGTAGCTTTCTCTTGCTGTGTTTATGATGGAGGAGAGGCAGAGAAGCTTGAAATGAATGTTGCACGTGAAAGAGGATGGAAGGGAAAGTTCAATAGAAAGGGTCGCATCATTACGCGTGGGATGAACAGGAAGAATGGCAAATGTCCGCTTTCTCCATAGGAGGTGCTTCACTGATATATTTCCTTGTATTGATTTTGTATGACCTTTGGTTAGAAAGATATGACATCAAAACGCATGCTCAAACTATAGAGTGATTGACACTTCTTTTTCTTTTCTCTCTTCCCTTTTTTCGCAAAGAAGTTTAAAAAGTTTCAATAAATAGAAAAGTATTACACACTGTTCAAGTTCAAATTTATACTGGTACAAGGCAATGTCTAGGGCTTAATGTCATTGCCAAGATCTCAGGCCGAATATGTTGGATAAAAGTGTCCTGGGATTCAAGTTGTTTCTCCATAGACTGAGTTCTACATAATTATGCTTTAAAGTTCATTGGATTTTTAGAAGAAATTGATTGTTCATTTGTTACACTCTACTTGGTCTCAAACCCTCTAGAAAGGAATTAACTGGCTGCTCTGTCTGTAGTTTACGTGAATTGAGGATTTGAAAACATTTTTTTGGCAGTGTGTTATTAGCCTGCAAAACTGAGTGTGCCCAAGGTGGTTAAAACCCATGAATGGTGCTTTACATGCTATATCAAGAATCGAGACTTCTCCCAAGGCTGCAATTATTGTCTTTTATATTCAAAGATAAAAGAATGAGAGAATTAAAAAATTTGGTGGCTAAAATAAGTTTATTGTTAAAGAATGGCCTACCATCATCTTATGTGCTTGTCTCATATGGCTGTTAGAAATTGGAGAGCTTTGAATATATGCTTTATATATAATTTATGGATCCAAATATTTTTTAAATAGGCAAATATATGAACAAACATGTTTCTACATGACAACTGTCTTTATGTAAGAGATGCTTCAGGAGTGTGATTAACTGGAGTATATATTTTCATTAGATGATGGGGGCTAGGGGCTGCCTATAACAAATAGGCTTATTAGCTTCCCACATACAAACTTATCTTTACTCAAAGTTTGGCGAAGACATCCACAAATTACTCATTGGTTTGTGTATAAATTAGCTCAATTTTTTTTTTTAGTACATGCTCAAGAATGAAGTGATGATATACTTCAATATGCTTTTTGTGAGCATGGAACAATGGAATTTGTGAAGACTATACATTTGAATTAAGGAATTGTATAATACGATACTTCAATATGAAAATACTATATCAATATGTAGGGTGGTTCATGTTGTTCTGTCGAGGGCTCTGTAATTGTGGGTAGAGACTAAAGGAATATAATCTTCTAGATAATATTAGATCCTCACTAAGGTGTATGGTTATAGGGATCCACTAACCAACAATTATGCAGGAGTCCAATTTTGGTGATACAAAATGCATCAGACATATTTATGTTTGTGTTTCTCCCTTTATCAATTCGTCTATTAAAAATTCACAAAAAACAAAAATTGAAAAAACACTACATAGATATTATTTGCAATTGAACTACCTTAATCTTCTCTATTACATTTATAACCTTATCCTCTTCAAGCTAAAAGCTACACTCTAAATACATGTAAAAAAAAACAATATGCACACTAACTCCCCATGCGACTGCTTAACTCCACTTTCTACTTAAATTTAAGCAAGGAGAGTGTTCCCATGTATAAATTTTATTATTAGGAAAGAATAATTCAGAATCTTTTCCTATTTTAATGGAGCAGCTATTGTTTAGGAATTGAAAATAAACTGTGGGAAAAAAGGGGGGGCTAGAAATAAGCATATCAATGTTAAAAATCCATGTGGCTCCACAAATTTCTTTCCCTCTTTTTTAAGATTTGCTTTCTTTTTCTTTCTAATTTTTTTTTAATAAATTATTATTAATACTATTAATACAAATTTAAGCTGGCTGGTAAACAAAAGTAGAAAAATTAAGCATTCATGGGGCCATTAGCTCTACAAATAACTCCTAAATAAGTTGAGCAATGGCTGCGAGCCAAAATAAGCTAAGCAGCGGCATGGGGACATGAGGTAAGACACTCATATTTGAAACAACATGTATGCATTGGAAAAGTACATGCAAAACCATGAGATGTAGGAATTAAAAGGGAATATGAAAATAGAGGCCAAGCACAATGGTAAGATATATATAGCCTAAATAGTATGGTAACATGTTAGAGAGTAGTGTTTGTGCATGGCTGTGTATGGATTTCATGTGTTGCAAATTTCAGTTTGCATGTGGTCGAATTAATAATAAGTGTTAAATAATGGAATGAAATAAACTTACACAAATTTAGATTTTTCCTTTAAAGAAAATAAGTATTATCTGATTTTGAATATTTGCATTTAAAACATAAAGCAATGCAAATGAAAACAAGAAAGTTGTCATCAAATTGGCAAAAAATATTGCAAATGGGAATAGAATGTTTCCATCAACTTGTCAAAGAATATTTATCGCTGAAACTTGTTTTTTATGACTCAATAGTGGTTTGCAGGACTTGTTTCAAGCTCAAATCTCACATTATATGTAGTCTATCTGCTAATAAAGTGTGATATGATGTTTCAAGTATGATTATTATCATGCTTATTAAAAAAATATACAAATCTTTTAATTCTAATTTTTATTGGATAATACTTTTAGCTGTTTTATCACACTTTACATAAATCAAAGAGAAAAAGTTGTTAAAATCTTTTAATTCTGATTTAGATTGGTTAATATTTTTAGTTGTTATATCATATTGTAATACCTATAATTCTATTTTTAGAGAGCCCCAACTAATTGTTATTGTCAACTAATAAAGTGTGATATGATATTTCTATGTATGATTATTATCATGTTTATTAAGAAAAAATACAA
>VDFB02130150.1:0-16677 GCA_007258455.2 Sequoia sempervirens | reverse complement strand
GATGGCTAAAGGAGTGAGCCAGAATATAGGCTTATATCAGCCCCTACCTATACCTGAGAGGCCATGGGAGGATATAAGTATGGACTTTGTTTTTGGTTTTCCAAGGACACAACAAGGGAATGATTCAATTTTTGTGGTTGATAGGTTTCTTTTGAAGATGGCACATTTCATTCCATGTTAGAAGACCTATGATGCAGTTCACATTGCTGACTTGTTCTTCAAAGAGGTGGTGAAGCTACATGGTCTGCCAAAGAGTATTGTTTCAGATCGTGACACCAAATTTGTGGGGTACTTTGGGAGGACCTTATGGAAAAAGCTAAAGACAAAGTTGAAGTTCAGTTCTGCACACCATCCACAAAAAAATGGGTAGATAGAGGTTGATAACAGGAGTCTGGGTAACCTACTAAGATGTTTGGTAGGAGATAAACCCAAGGGATGGGACTTGATCTTACCCCAGGTAGAATTTTCTTACAACAATTATGTCAATAGAAGCACTGGTAGATCACCATTCTAGATTGTGTATGGAGGTATCCCCAAAACAGCTCCAAAATTGAGGAAAATGGACAAAGAGAAGAAAATAAGTGGTAAAGCCAAAGATTTTGTAGAACACATCAAGGATATACATGAGAAGGTAAGAGAACATATTAACAAGATGAATATGCAGTATAAGGCTAAGGCAAATCAGAAGAGAAGGTATAGGGAGTTTTAGATTGGTGATGAAGTGATGGTCCACTTGAGGAAAGAAAGGTTTCCAGTGGGAACATATAACAAATTGGATAGATGAAGAAGTCTTGTCCCTGTAAAATTTTGAAGAGTGCATGATTCAGTGGAATGCATATGAGAGGTAGATGCCACAAGGGGATGGATTCAACATTTCTCCCTGTTCAACATTTCGTGATTTGATAGAGTCATCATGAAGGTGGCGCAGAGAAGCGCGGCACCAATGATGGAACAATGTGGATTCCAAAAGATCTACCGTAGTGCTGAGGAGATTGAAGAAAACTTAGATAGTCGTGGTGGAAGGTATACTAGGAACAAAAGTGAAAGATGAAGAATATCCGTGAATGGAAAGGAAGGCCTATTGAAGATTCATCCCGGGTTGCTCAAGGCGCAGGTTGATCATTTGGCTTTCTCCACCATCTGAGACATAACAGGGTCACTTCTCAAATTACCCTAGGTGTCTGATGCATGAGCATCTAGTGGTGTAAGGGCAATCTTGCATCACCCAAAAATAGTTAAATTTCAAGTTTCTCAGTTTTTATATTTTTTTACATTTTTGGATACCCTTTTCGTCATAATGAAATTCGCAATTTACGGTTTTTAATTTCTATTCCTATGTTGAAAGACATTGCAGTTTTAGTTTCCCAGATTTGCACCTGAAAATCTTCTGAGTTAGATTCGAGGCACTTAGAGTTCCCGGATCGGCCTCGAAACTTGCTGAAATCAGCATAGCCAATTTTGAGCACGTTCTTGACTTCGAGACCTTTCCAACGGTTCAAACGGTTTGCAAATCGGAGTCCCGGATCAAAAGTTATGGCCCCGGGAAGTTGGCGCACTTTCTAGAAGATACAATTGCAAATGTTCTTTTGAAATTTGAACTTCAAGTTGTAATTTTTCGGCGCCAAATAGCCTAAACTCAAAATTTGAATGTTGTTTTGGCTCCAAACTAAAGAGGAGCTCTATTTATGGACGGGTTTCTAATTTTTGGGTAACTTTTTGGGGACAAGCTCACATATTGCGAAAGAGTGATTCTGTAGCTTTCTATAACTTGCATGTGTTGTAAAACTTGGGGATTTGAGATCCTCTGCATGTAAGAAGCTCTATTTTTTGAATAATAAAATTATTCTCTTGTTTGTTGGTTATTTTTTGTGTCTCGGGTTGTGCCCTCATCAATTTCACTATCAAGGTGATCTATTTCTTTGATTATTTGTGCTTCAAAGATACCAGAGTTAGTAATGAATTCCAATATGTGTCAATCATCTTCAAACACCTAAAAATTTGTAACATTATTGAGAACCAAAGGCAGTTGTACAAGTTCGAATATAAATCTTCTTCAAAAAAAAGCATCTAAAGGTTCTAAAGCACTGGCGGTAGTAGCTAAAGCATTAGCTCTATGATTAAATCTTCGTGGAATGTGAGTAATATTGATAGCATCAAAATATTCTATTAAATCCCGTAATCTATGTCAATAACTAGACAATCATTTGTAATGACAAACGTACTTTCAAAATTTTTTGACTACCAACTTAGAATCAACAAACACCTTCAAAATCTTGACTTTTTGCTTGATTATGAACATCAAGTCATGAATGAGGGCCTCATATTCTACCACATTATTAGTGCATTGAAATCACAATTGATAAGTAGGAAGAAAAGACTTACCTTGCAAACTGATCAACTCAACTCCAATTCCAATTCCTTTTTCAATTGGATCCATCAAACTGAAGTATCCAGGTTTGATCACCAATATTTGCAAACTTATCATTCTTAAGAGTTGTCGAATTAAAATTTTCAATCTGTGTAACATATGTTTTTTCTTCATGTATTTTTGGTTCAAACCTTATGATATCAATATGCTCTAGACAATGCTGATTTTCAGCTTTGTGAATAATTTCTAGGAACATCATGGAACTATCTTCTAAATTAGTAGAATTGTGTAACTTGCACCAATCCTGCAACCAAAAACTTTTCAATGAAATTTTAATTTTTCCCCTCCTTTCAGCTTTTGTAACAATTTTTTTCCAAAATTTATCATAATAACTATTTTCCTCTTCTAAAGAATCATAGTCTTATTTGATTAACACATCATATCTAGGACCATATATTTGATTATGCTTTGTCACATTGCACATGAGTACTTCTATTTTAACTCCTAAACTTGAAATTTTGTAAACCCCTAGTTCTACATCTATGTATAGAACTTCATTCTTATGATTGTAATCAGTAATCATGTATTTCATATGTGGTTCTATCTTGATTCTAATTTGATTAGGAACTCCTTTCCATGGTAACCACATGTTTGAGAAATCTTTGGCCATGTATCCATTGAAATTTTTTGATCAATCCCTTTTCAATAGTATGTCATAAGTATTAGGTATCTCGACAACCTGAATATCTATATAGTATTTAATCTTGGGATCTAACGCTAGCTATATGTGAATATTAGTTAACTCTTCAACTACATTTACTATAGTTTTGTCAAGCTGGGTTACTTTCTTTAAGGAACTCGCCAGAGTTAACCCTAGCATTTGACATATGGACAATGGCATCACATTTGTACATGCTCCAAAATCTACTAAACAATCGTGAGTATTTTTATTGAATATTCTCAATGTGAGCAAGAATGGCAGGGATTCTATTTTTCCTTTATAAAAAGCTACTTACATATCTACCATAGGAACAATTTTTTTTTCTTTTTTCCTTAATGAGGTTATCTTTTTGATGAGACTCTTTAAATTTTCTTTCTTTTGGAATATCTTCTAAAGTATTAAATAAAGCTTTCCTAATTATAGGTGTTTTGAGAAATTATAATAAAGAAAGGCTGAATTTTACCTTTTTGATCTCTTTCACTAAATAATTAGTTAGATTCTTTTGATAAGAAGAATCTACATTTTCACTTTGTGAAAAATTTCATGAATTATATTGAGAGGTCACCTTGGGTAACTCTAGAGTATTGCTTGAATTTTCATCTAGTGGAGTATTGAAGTTGTTGGGAAAAATTTGTGTGGTTAATGCCACATTGAATTTATTTCAATCATTTGTGTTACTTCTTAGGTTGTAACTATGTCCTTTCTGATATTGTTGAAAATCATGAATTTCATCAACTTCATCCTAAGGTGCATTTTAATCTTGATAAGGAACCGTATAAGTTTCTAAATTCATGGCTGAATTGTCTCCTTCATATTCATGAGTATGACTCTTGACAATAGTGTTGATGGTTTTTTCTGCACAACAACAACTCAGACAAAATAAAAGTACTCTATCTCTCCTGAATGGTAAATCTTTATCAGCAAGCCTTAAGAGATAACCCCAAGGTCTCTAATGTTAGGCCTTGAAAATGCATAAACAACTCATATAATATGTGAGAATGTTGGTAATCACAAAGGGACCTTACAAAAAAAATGTTGGAAACTTCAAACTTATCAGATCTTGTAGTATGATGATACTTTGGATCCTAAATCTAACCCAAATTTTGAAAGAAATGATAAAGGATAAGGGTGTAGAGAGATCTAAAAACTAAACTAACTACTAAGACCAACAATGCAAATGATCAAACACTCAAAGTGGACCAATCCTTCAAAACTAATTTTCGCTTAACCTAGATCAAATCTCCAATATTATACAAACCATGCAATCTTCTAAGGAATGAAAGATTTTAAGATCATGAAGCATCCACCCAATCCAACCTTATTTAACAATTGAAATGAATAAACACCCACAATTGAACTTTACCACAATTTTAAGGCTCGGGCTAACTTTACATAGCAACTTACAATCAGCAAGTTGCTAAAAGTATGGACCAACGATTGCTAAGACACTTCAAATATCAAACCATAAACACCATTGCATCACATCTAAATCTAGATCTAACCTTTAGCCAACAATCTCAAAGCAATATTAAAGATATGGAATAACTAGAATCATGCAAAATGAAACAACACAAGAAAGAGCACCAAAGCACAATGTCTTTACTTATATTGAGTCACCCAAATATTGCGACAATTCAAGTATATAATGTAGCAACAATTGCTCTCAAAAATACTAACTCCTAACTTAGCTCTAGCTCTTACAACTATCACTTAGCTTTTTTCTCTAACTTCTAACTCTTACAAAAAAGGCGTAATTCCCAATTCATAGAATTTTATCCACTAGATCAACCCAATTTAGGGTTCCATCAAAATGATGGCCAAGCAAGTTGGCCTAGAAAGTTCTTTTGACAAAATAACAATTTTTCATTTAATATTTGAGGCTCCTTCCAAGTCAGCCTGGATCTTCCAATAGCATTCTTTTTGATGGAACAAAACTCAAGGTCACCCATCTTGGATGGTTGGACACATGTCTAGCACAAAAAACTAGGTGGTTGGTTGTTGACTATTCTGCTTTTCTCCCTCCTAATTGGTTTCCAATTTATTACATAGGGTATGTGTATGATCATGATTGTCCAAAAGGTGGCAATTGATGGGTATTTGTAGGGGTATGTGGCTGACGATTTTTTTAACCAAAAATTGATGAAATGAAAAGGGTTTTTAAAGGAGATTCTCAACTTTCCACCAATATAAATTATTCTTCACTTAGAATTTAATAAATAATTATTATTCATTTTCTATTTAAATTACGACTAAAGTCCTGATTGATAGGCTGATTGAAAAACATCTATTGCTTTCAAACAGTATCACATTTTTTGAATACAAAACATGTGTCACATTCTATGCTTGCATACTATAGGATTAAAAAAAAATTTGAATGAAGTTTTGACCAAGTTAAGGTGGTCAGACATACAAGTTTTATATGTTTTAAAAGTTGTAATAAAAAATCATAATTAATTATTTACTTGGAAAAATATATATATATATATGCATCACATCGGACGAGTCCCCTACTTATGTTTAAAATATTATAAAAAAATATTATCATTTTATTGTGGTTAGGGGTGGTCAGACGAGACACCTACTTCTCCTTTTCCTTGAAATTTAAGTACTACGCATTGAAATTTAAAATTTTCACAAATAATTTTTTTAATTTTCTAAATAAACCTAGTAGTTTAGAAACTACATTCAATTTGTACAAATTCTTTTCTGACATATTTTTGAGATAATATAGATAACTTATTCAAATTTTTACGTCAAGTTGCCTAACTCTGATTTTTTTGAATTTTTTGCCACTTAAGGGCCTATTTTTTTCATGATGATCTTGCACATACCCAATAATTCTTTTTCTTTTTCTAATATTTCTTTCATGTCCTCTGGGTCTGGAACTAGAATAAACTTAATTCTAGTTTTATGATTTTTAAATTCCTCCAAATATTGTTGCATCACCTTATTCCATTCCATTTGCAGCTCATGGTATTTATCCAACTTTGAAATATAAATTGTTGCATCTTCCAAGTTTTCTTTAGTGATTGCAGCACCATCAAAAGGGGCATAGATTTCATACCACCAACCCTATAGTCTACCAATATTCATGTTCTTCTGCCCAAATTTCCTCCTTCCAGTCATGATTTCCAAGAAACTTATACAACTATTGTATATTTCTTTCATCTTCCCCTACAATTTCATTATCTTCTTTTAGGCTTTGGTGAGGAGTTCTTTCCTATAGTTCCAAACTTCAACCCACTCCTTTACTTTGTCAATCTCATCCTAAGAAAAGATATCCAGCTTAGCCATGTCTTTTGTTGGCACCTATGGGATCTTCTTCAATTCATCAACAATTGACTCATCAATTTTATTACAATCCAAAGAAAATTGTGAAGTGTGCTCAAGAAAATTAGAGGAATTCATGTATATCTTCAAAATTTTCTCAATTGCCTCATCCCCTATGTTGCTTATATCTTGAAGCCAACTATGAGTACAATGCATGAACGATTTTAATCTTTCAATTTCTATGTCTGCTTCCTTAGGCAATAATCCTTTTGGCACAATCCCTTCACTGCCCATAGTCTACAAGGGATTCATTAAATGTTGCACATACTTATACACATCATTTAATTGCTTTTGCAACCTTCCTTTTTCCTCTGTCTCTTTATCTAATCCCCTTAGAATTGCTTGGAAAGATTCTTGGAACTCTTCCTTTTCTTATTCCTTGGTTGTAGACCCTAGGTTGATTTTTTTCACCTTATAATTAGAGGACTTGACCTCATCCGTGAACTTATCTGTTGGAGGAACAACCACATGGACGACCCTATTGTTGAACTCATCTATGGAAATTTGTGAAACTATCTTGGCCCTCTTCCTCTACTTGGGCTATCCCCATTGTTCAAGTAATTTATCCCAACTTGGGGCCTCTTCCTGTACAATAATTGTCTTCTTACTAAGCCTCTTTCCAAGCCATTTTGGGGTTGTAGTTCATTCAGTTTCCACTTCCTTATTGGGACTATCAACCACATTTATTTCAACCTCTTGCTCAATCTTTGGTTGATTTTCTTGTTCTTCCTTGTCCTGATTAGGACTATCAACAACATCTTCTTCTTTGTTGTCTCCTTCCTTAGGGTGCTCTTATGGTCCATCAATTATTACCTTCTTAGGAGACCTTGATTCCCTTCCTTGAACAACATTAGATGCTCTATTCTTACTTTCAGCTCTAGAGGTGGATTATCCTATTTCTTTAACAAACTTTCTCCACTCTCCACTATTAGGAGTAGAAATATTGTCATCCTCTTCATTCAGCTACTCAGTATTGTTGGATATGTTTCCTTCCTTTGGAAGTGCCTCTTCAAAAACTTGTATATTTTAATGTGAAGAAGATGGAGAAGGAATGGGAGAATTATTTCTTATAACTTCTCTTCCTTCTACATGATCAGTAGGTGCCTCTTCATTCTATGCCTCTTCTTCTATTAATTTCACCTCTTCTATTTGAGAAACCTTGTATTTAGGAGAGTTTCTCCTAGCATATACTTGGGGCTTTTCCCCCGAACTTCCCAAATCCATCACTTTTACAGTAGAGGGAGCATCCATGGCAGCCTCATGCTTCCTTGCTTTTGCAGCCTCTTGTCTCTCTATGAGTATTATTCTTTTTCTCACTTGTTGTGAGGTCTCTCCTTCAACATTGATGTTGGCCTAGAGAACATTCTTAATTTTAGGAAATGGATTTTCTCCCTACTTTACTTGTACCTAGATCCTAGTTCTCCTCTTAATAGATACGATTTCTTCAAGGGCCTCCTCGTCATGAGGTTTAGTGACTTCATCTTCCTTGCTAGCACCAACTTCTTCATCATGAGACTCCAAGTCCCCCATTAAATCATATGTGAATTTGACACTCTCATCTTCCAACTCCAACACTTTATGCTTGACCCATAATCTAGAGTACTTCTTGATAGGTTTAGTAACTTGATTCAAATTAATAACTTCTTCCTTTTTCCAGTTAATAGGAGGTAGGGGTTGATTCCTATAAGGCTCATAATTGTGGCATTGAATTAAATTTACCTCCTAATCTTGTACCTAATTCAGTACTTGAGCTACTTTATATAGCCTTATCAATCTAAGGGGAAACCTAGAAAATATTCTTCTAAAAATATCAAATGCATCTCTATAATTGGCCCAATAGTCTTCTATATGATCTTTGTGCCTGAATGATCTATTGGCTTTCTTTACAACTTTACCATACAGATCCAAACTACTTTTATCAATATAGGAATAGAACTCAAATTAGGCCATTTATTTCTTATAATGTTGGGCACTTTGAATAGAAGGGAAAGCCTCCAAAGCTCCTATTCTCAATGGGAATTATGACCCCAATCCTTTCTTCTTCATGTTTCCTTGTTCCAATATTTTCTCAAAACCTACCATATGGTCAAGGAATAAAACCCTCGAGGAACGAACATGCTTCGCAATGTTTTTCTTCAAAAAAACTAAGAAGGGGCTATAAATCAAGGCTTTGATACCATGTTAGAAACCAAGATCAAACATTCAAACCAGAAAATCCTTCCATACAAGAGAAAAATGAAAAAAAAAGAAAGAGCTTTGCATGAAGATATGCAAAATATTATTATTGAAGAATTCATAATTACATGAGATGATTAGGATTATAAAAGAAAGTATGTATAACCCTAATCTTATCTTGAGCAACAAGATAGCTCAACAAGATAACGATGAGAATAATTAACCTAGGAATTAAAATATTACCTAAGTAAAGTTATGCAAGTGTAATTAAATATTAATTACACTAACTAAAAACAAACATGATGAATGATGACTTTGACATGATGCAAAAATATTAAAGAATATAATGTGAAATATTAAAATGTTAATAGTTGGTGTATTTAATTATTGTTGCCTCAATATATTCAAGATAAAGTGATGATTCAACATAAAAATTAATAGAAATGGATGGTCTTCTTAAAACATTTTTTTATTAATTTTAAATAAATTATAGATAAATTTTTAATGCAACATTTTAAATTATTAAAAATAAAAATTTCCTCCAACCTAACTTAGTCAAAAACAAAAGAAAAAAACAATTCAATCTTTTATAATTAATAAAATCTAGAATATAACACATCTTTTAAATTTGAAAATACTTAAATGATTGAAAAGTTAAGAAAAATATTTATAAAAATAAATCTAAATAAATTAAAAATTTATTAAAAAACATTATAAAAAATTTAAAGAATATAATGTGAAATATTAAAATGTTAATAGTTGGGTGTATTTAATTATTGTTGACCAAAAGTGGTTTAAAACACTCTGTCCTTTGCTGCCACTCTTACATATATTCAACACCTACCCACGCACAATTTTTAAGTGTAGAATGGAATCATTGACATCAAGAAAAGAACACCAAGTGCTTTGTTTTATTATTAGTATATTGAATTAAGCTTAGCAATATTTTTATTTATATTCAGCGGAAAACTTCATCCAAGATTTGCCTAATTCAACTTAATTTTTATATTTTTAATTTCGAATAATTTATTGAATGCTAATAAACAAGCGATGAATACATGTAAGAGTTGGAGTCGGTGGCAGCAAAGACAAAGAAAGGAATCTCGTGGAAGAAATGTTAATTAATATTAATTATAAACTAAGCATACCGGGGAGGGATTATTTGTGGTTTGAACAGGAAAGCATATTTTGGTCAATAATAATTAAATACATCTAATTATTAACATTTTAATATTTCTCTTTATCTAAAATTATTTTGTTTTGATTTCTTTATTTTTTATTATTATATAGAACCAATGTGAATGGAATCATTTACAGAGAAAAGACCACCAAGTGATTTGTTTTATTTTATTATATTGAATTAAGTCTAGCTATATTTTTATATTCAAAGGAAAACTTCATTGACGAAATGCTAATTAATATTAATTATAAATTTAGCATACCGTGGACGGATTATTTGTGGTTTGGAACCACCCTATTTCCTTTCGGTTCAAGATTTTTTTTTCTGTTTTATTATGCAAAAATAATATCAAGTAAAATTGAAAGGATGAGAGCAACGTATTATCTTTTTCAAAAAAGTTATTTTACTATTATTTTTTTAATTCAACATTCTAATTTTTTATATAATTTTTTCATCACTGTGATGATAAATTATGGAGTGTTATTCAAAATGTTGATGTAGTTTTTTTAACATCATTAAAGTTACTATTTTCTCACATAGATTACAAAATATAATATATTAATTGTTTGATGCGTTTTATACTAATTTCATCTTTTATTTTACAATTTATGATTTATTTTCATACATGGTATATATTTTGTGTGTTATTTTTCATATTTAGCACTTATGATTTATAATATATCCTCCTTTTCTCTAGTTTTTTCTTATGTTTTCTTGTTTACTTCTATGTTCTTAAATTATTGTTTGTCATGTTCTCTCATCTTCTATGCTTACTACTTTAGTTGTTCACTTTTGAGTTTTTCCATGTTCATGCATACCTTCTTCTGTGAGCACTAGCAGTTGTAGGTCTCCAAGAAAATAAAGCCAAATTACAATCAAGCCTTAAGGATATTTGTATGAATTCAATCCTTCCAGGAAATTAGATATGGGTGTAGTCCATTGTTGATTCATAATTCATTTGTCATGTAGCCTTTATCTCTCAAAAGGATAAGCTCTCTATCTATAGCATTTTAAATTGGCACCCATGACAATTTCACAATGTGTTTTGCTCCCCTTAAATTATTGAACCTAATTGGGTCCCTAATTTCTTAAAATTATGCATTCCATAGCCCATCTATACAATTTTTTGAGAGATTGCAAGCATTGAACAAATGCAATAAATTAATATTTTGCTTCTATTACTAAACGTATTGGAGAATTGGATCCCCATATTCTGTCAAGACCAATTTTTAGTGTGTTCTTGGTGGTTTTTTAACATTCAAATTTCAAATTTTGACCTTGAAGATTTAATTCTCAAGAAATTAGAACAATTGCAAATAAATATCTATTATTTTCACCATTTGAAATCTAACAATTGGCACTAAGTGAAATTATATTGGAAAAATTAGGATTAAGATCATTCAAGAGCAAGACAAGAGTAGTATTTCAGAACATTATTGTAGCAGTTCAAGATCCTAACATCATGTCAAATCTTATGTGAGTTTATGTGTTCATGTTATCATTGTTTTATGAAGGCTAGCACTTTTGTAGGATTCCAAAACATTCAAGAAATTGAGAAAGAAAGATTTGAATCCCTATTTCATTCATGTTTCTATGATATATCATCCCTATTTTACTTATGTAATGTCATGATCTTTATACCTCTTATCTTATTGCTTATCACTCGATATACTTGTAAGAGGGAAATATGGATCCGTAAGTAGCATCAATGAATTCAACAAATGAAATAAAAAGAAGGAAAAAACCCAACCTACTCATGAAATTCAATTGTTGTAGCTATGAATTCAACAAACAAGGTTAGCATAACTGAATGTAAAAAAAATGAATTTAAACTACATAATCTTTCCATCCCATGTTAAGATGTATTCTTGTTGATCTTGATATTTTGGATTGCTTATCAACACAAAGCATTCATAGTTTACAAAATCTTGATAATGACGATGATGATCTAAAATGTGAGGGTGTTTGTTCAATTTTCTCAAGAATCACATTGACATGACCTTTCTACAAAATTCTCTAGATCAATTATGAGATGGATGTGGGTTACTTTATCTATTTTCAAGTTTCAAATGGACAATCGTGACTCAAAAATGAAAGATTATGATTAATGGTCAAGGTCTACTTAGAGAAAATATATTGATTAGTTAACTAAACTGATTAATCAAATCAAAGAAATTGATTGGATAATCAATGGGATTCAATGGCATAATTAGTGGAATTGTTAAATGGTGATCATCAAAACTTGTGCCTCTCTAAAAGTCTTATGGGAGATTCAGTGAGTGGGTGACTAATTTGTGCCTCACTAAATACCTATGGGATTTTTATAGAAATTTGTCTCTTCTTTGGGGTTTGGAGAAAAGGGTAGAAGGAAATGTAAACATTAAACATAAAATGGTGATGCACCAACATTTTTACAACATTTCAAACCCAATTATTCCTATGAGTGCTATAATTAGACATAGAATGCCATAACCCTTCATTGTTGGAAAGAGTACGAACAACAAAGGCTAACAACAAACATAGTGCAGACTTTTAAATCTTTCTGTAGGTCTAGTGTTCATTAAGGTCTAATCAAACATAAAGATTTATATGGGTAACAGTAAAAATATTCAAAAATTGCATGAACTCTCCCTCCTAATATAGCATAATATAATTAAAAAACAACCTTTCATAAAAACGAAGAAGTCCAATGACATAATCTAGTTTTCACAAGTTATTATTATACCATATGAGCATACAACATGGAAATCAACCACTTAAACTATTTGAATTTAGCTTGCAAGAAATAGTGTTTCATTCAGAATGAAAACATTAAGAAAGAAAGGTTGAGAAAGGCCATACATGCACAGTCTCAATCATTTCTTCTCAATAATTCACGCTTTAAATATCAAATGAACTTTAAAATAGAGGTAAGATTCCAATCCAACAATAGTTTAAGCTTTAAAATATCTAACATGCCAAAGAAAAGTAGTTATACAACTTTTACTCCTTAAAATAGTTCTATATCCTAAGAAAACTAAAGAAACTTTTCCTTAGCAAAGGAAACTGAAACTTGGAATCCAACCCTTTCATCTATCACCACCTCTCTTTTATAGCTACAAAAAGAAAAAATCACCACCACAACACAAAATTAATCACTACCAGATGTTGACATTTGATAGCACATGATATGATTGTAGATCCATAGTTAAGTCACAACAATATTTGCTCATCAATTCATAATTGCCGCATTAATTCTTTTCAGATATTTAGCAAAGATAGAAGTCTGTAAATGATCAAAATCCTAGAAAAAGTAGCCTAGTAAAAAGGTCCAGTTGACCAATCACATCACCCAAGGGTATTGAATCAAAGCTTCCATCTTGAGAACCAAGAAAAGAAAAATTCCAACAAGCTCCAAAAAACTCCCAAAAATTATTGCTTCATCAGAAGCACAATCTACCTACAATGAAGAGATGATGTGTCAAACAGATGGAAGCTTTCAAGCTCATGAATATATCTCCTTGAGAAAATATCTAATGAGCTGACGCATGTCCTGATTCTCTCCTGAAAGGAAGGAAAAAATAAGCTGCTCCACCCGCGTTGTATTGTGCACCTTTCCAATAACTCTACTTGAGCATGAAAACATCTCAAACTAAAAAAAATTATAAAAGCTAAAAATCAAAATAATCAAGGAAAAAACACTTCACAATTTTGGTGACTCATAGGGGTTCTTCACTTGTGGAGGCATGAACCTAGGCCTCTGGTAATTCTTGGATTTTTAGGAAAGTAGAATGTTGTACCTCCCAATCTACATTAGTAGGTAGGATAGGAGTATAGATCTATCTGTATGCTTGCTCCACCTTGAAAACCACTTTAAAAGAGACAAATCCCCATCTAGAAGAAACTGCTCCAAGGTGATAGTAGATTCAAGAAAGAGGATAAATCTCATGCTCAATATCATCATCCATGGGTATTACACTTGAACCTAGGAGTTTTGTAGAAGTCTGGGCATTATGTCAAATTACATTTGTGACCTGCTCAACTGTCGACACATCTTCATATGGTGAAAGAAGAGGAGGTAGCCCATAGTTAACCAAGATGTCGAAGTCCTTCTTGATCTTCGCAACCTACTTGTTTAGCACTGTTTGACACTCTTTACATTTTTCTACAACCTTGTCACAATTGATGATCTCATTAGCATTGATAGAGGTGACCCTCCAATGAGGAATCCCCACACTTTTTAGGGCCTTATTATTGGCTACGCATAACTTGGAAATGAAGCTTTGTGATTCTACCACTCTAGGTAAGCATGTTTGAATAAAGTCATCAGCCATTGGGCCAACCTTAACACTCAATTCTTAATGATCTCTTAAGTATTGTAAAGTGGGCCTGAGAATAGTAAAAACAACTGTGATCCACTCCCAATGCATGGGTACCAACTTCTTCATTATCAGGAGGGCTTAAGATATTTGTGCAACAGTTAGCTCCTAGTAAACTAAGTCTCTCTTGCTCTCATGCTTTCCTCCATTTGACTTCTTTCTCTTAGGGAATTTGTCAATTATGAGCACAATCTTTGGATCTCTTGTTTTGACTCTTCTACTTCCACTTGGGTGTTTCAAAAATTGTTAGAAGTTCAAGATCAAACATCATTCAACTCTCTTTTCATATTTTCTTGTGCATGTTGATGCTTTGTATTAATTTCATGCTGAAAAACTTGTTGGATGTTGTGGATGTGTTGCTAATATGTGGTTTTCATTGATGTCAACACTATTAGCATCATTGTATTAAAGGCTACATATGCCACAGATATTGAGAAAATTGTTGAAGAAAGAGTTACGGAGGTTCCTATTGCCAGTGGAAAAGTGTAGGTCATGAAGGTGTTTTGTTCTAGACATTGAAGATTAGTTACTTTGGTTACTTTGGACTAAAGAGTTTATTGATGAGAGTATCTAGATCATCTACTAGAATTTTCAAAGATCCACATGAAGATTTGATCATGTTGTGGTCTTATATTGTTTTTGTGGTCTCTGTTAGTGTTCCTAAGTGAAGTTTGTGTGATTTTGGTAATCTTTGTTGTTACATATGCTTCTTTGTTAATTTCTGGTATTCTTGGATGCTTCTAGATAATTCTCTATTATTCTTGTATGTCCACATTGATCAATGTGTTTGTAGTCAAAAATTTTTCTTCTGCATGTTTGAGTTCTTATTTTCCTAGCTGACATGTTGGTGGTAATGTGTTGCAGATCCTTGGAGAGAAAAATTTGAATTTTTCGCACACTCGTGAAATTTCTTTTGGGTCCCATCATTGTATTGGCTAATGGTGTTTAGATCCACATTGAAAATTCTTTTGTAAATTTGGGCCAATATTGCAAATATGTTTTATATTTTTTTGGCCGACTAAGTTGTTGATGTAATCCATGATGTAGATAAATAAGAGTGATTGTTTGAGTGAAGAAGTGAGAGTATGCATGAGAGTGTATGTAAGAAAATCTTGAGGGATTTCAAGTGTGCGAACATTGATCTATTCATTTGAGTGAAAAGTGAAGAGTGAAGGATTTTTTTGTGCTTAATTGGAACTGTAATTAGGCTTGTACAAAAGATATTATTTTAGTTCATACCCTCCATATTTAATCCTACTTTGTATTTTTAGGTAGTGAGCCCCTTTTGTATTTGAGCAGTGAGCTCTACGTAGTGTGCTTGAATGCATGTGCATTCACTTTATTATTTTCATTATGCTTTTAACAAGGTATAATATTGTGGACTAACATCCACCACAATTTTTCCCCTAACAGGGTTTCCACATAAAAATATGAGTGTTCTCTGTGTCTTTGATGTGTTAATTGTTCATGGTTAGTTTCTTATATATCAAATCCAAGATTAAATTAAATAAATTTTGAAAAATTTCAGATTTTGTGACAATTTATTCACCCCCACTCTTAGTTATTAGTCCTTTTTTTCCAACAATTGGTATCAGAGCAGGTTCCTTTGAAGAAGTATAAAAGCTTGAGGTGATCTGAGATGACATCATACAAGAAGGCCAGTCCTAGATTTGATGGAACTAACTACTCACTATGGAAAGTCAAGATGGAATGTCACCTAAGGTGTATTGGCGAAGCTTACTGGAATATTACTAAGAATCAATATGTTATTTTTGAGAATGGTTCCTCCACTACTGATGAGATCAAAGATGCTAAGAATAATAACATGACTATTGAAGCTTTGGTGAGTGCTCTAACAGATTCAAAGATGAAAAATGTGGTCGGTTTGAAGACAACTCATGAAATGTGGACAAAGCTGGAAACTATGTATGAAGGAGATACACAGGTGAAGATGGCTAAGCTACAAAGTTTGAAGGAAAAATATGAGAATCTGAAGATGGGTGAAGATGAAAATATCACTTCTTTTATGCAAAGATTAAATGAGATAGTGATGGGGATCATATGTGTTGGAGGTTCCCTAGAAGAGGATGAAATTGTTGCTAAGATACACAGATCCTTGCTTCCCTCCTACAAAGTGAAGGCTCATGCTATTGAAGAGACCAAAACATTGATGAATATGCCAAGAGATACATTGATTGGTAAGCTTGTTGCTTTTGAATTAAGTGAATTTAGTGAATATGTTCTAAAGACTGAATTTGCATTTAAGGCTACTATTTTTGGGAGAAACAAGCAAAGATATGATCTAGGAGAGTGCTCCAAAAATACATCCAGTATGATGAAGAACTAAAATAGCTTGAAGATAAAGAAAGAGAGGTACAAGAATTGGAAGCAATAATTGTAAAGAAAGAAGGTAGAGGAAAAGGTAAGTTTGAAGGTGCATTGCCTATTAAATGTTTTTCTTGTAGTAAACTAGGTCATTTTGCATAAAGATGTCTTGAAAGAGTTCCTAGATCTAACCCTAACAAGTCTAGATTCCAAAAGAAAT
>VDFB02130148.1:0-15776 GCA_007258455.2 Sequoia sempervirens | reverse complement strand
TCACAAGGTACTGTTGGAGATCTGACATCGGCATTCTTTGTTCCATCACCGTCCGAGCCTGTTGCCCTTCATTGGCAGATCTTGCTAAGGTCTTCACATCGGCGGTACATTGTCATTTTCTGGCCATATTGGACTGGTCAACCTGTCAAATCACCTGCATTTGGTCGCTGGTCTTGGTATGGTATGGTTCCTTAATTGGTCGCAGAGTTTATTATTTGGAAGGCTTTTATGTTTTAATCACAAGTTTATATATTATAAACTTTGTGTTGAAAGTTTGATTATTAATATTTTATTCCAAGCTTTGTAAGCCGACCATTGTATTTTTTAGCGGTGTAATTTTTTCGCCCTTTTTTTGCTATGGTCACATGGATGACCTCTATGTAGCCCCTGAGTGCCCGGAATTTGCGCCTATTTAGGCTTCACTGTTTTGTGTAATTGCCCCAAGTGCCTATTTATAGGCATTTTTTTCATTTTTTCATAACTTTCGCATACGGAGGCAAAATTTTTCAAACGAAATATCGACGGAAAGGTGGAGATCTAAATTTTTCAGTGGTGCAGATATTTTGCAGTTTTGTGCCTCTTTTTCCAGGTTGAAGCCCGATCATCATTTTTTGCTTCCGAGCTCATATCTTTGTGCTCCGATCTCCGATTTTCACCAAATTTGCGGCATCGGAAAGGTATTCAGGAGTACTTCAGATCTACTCATGCACTTTTTGCAGATTTGTTTCCAGATTTTCATATTTTCAGTTTGTAGCTGATTTGATAGTTTGGGATATATTGTTGTAAATTTGCAAAAAAAAGTGCAAATCTTGTTCGGACGAAGGGGTTAATTTCTTGTATTGTGAGGGAAATTTGCTGTTCTTCTCTTGTAATATCTCATTGTATCATGGATTTGACAAAAGTTGTACTTCTAACTCCATATAACTATCATGAGTGGAAATCTCAAATGGAGTTATTATTGTTAAAATCAAAGTTGCAACGAATCACATTTGGTCAAGATCTAGAACCTGTAGGAGCAAAAGAGAAAAGAAAATGGCTTGATAGAAGGGATGAAGCTCTTGGTACTTTGAAGTTGTCCATTTCTCCAGATCTTAGATATCATGTTGCATCATGTACTCATCCTAATGAAGCTTGGAATACTTTAGAGAGTCTCTTTGGTAAGCCAGATAAGATGAGGAAATTTAAGTTGGAGAATGAACTCATGGGTCTTAATCCTTTAGATTTTGACAATGTCCAAGACTTTTTCTCTAAGCTAAATTCTCTTAGATTGCAGTTATCTAATTGTGGGGTCACTAAAGAGGATGAACAGTTGATACTTTCTATTCTTGCTAAGCTTGGTCCTGATTATTCAGTGTTTGTTTCTACCTTCTATGCTACAATGGATGCTCTTGGCACTGCATACAAAATGCCTTCTCTTGATGAATTTGCATCTCAACTCACAAGGGAACAAGCAAAGTTGGTACACATGGGCACATTGAAGTCTTCTAGATCTCATGCTCTTGTTGCAAAGGAGACAAAGGATTCAAGTGGCATAGGTATGAAGCAGAACAAGGCACCCAAGTCTAATGAGCAAGGTAAAGAATCTCCTTCACATAGCACTCCTGAGTCCACACCCTCTTCTAAAGAGGAATCATCTAAAAAGAAGAAGTCAAAATGTGCATATTGTAAAAGATTAGGACATGATGAGCATAAATGTTATAATAAGAAGATTGATGAACTGACACACCTTCTTCAAAAGAATAACATTAAGCTACCCTCATCAGTGTCTGGTACTTCTTCTTCAACATCTCAATCAGTAACTCCATCATCTTCATCTAAGTCACAGGACACAGGATCTACTTCTGGGCTACACAAGATGAAAGGACAAGCACTCTTGGCCTCTACAAGTCTTGCATCTCATAGATGGCTTCTTGATTCAGGGGCATCTCATCATATGGCATCTTCTATGGACATGTTCTCTTCTTTGAGCCTTGTAATTCACCTCATATATTGATGGGTGACAATACATATATGAAGGTAAGTGGGAAGGGTTCTATTGATATGGGGAAAGGTACCTTCAATGATGTGCTTTGTGTTCCTTCCTTTTCCACTAATCTCCTTTATATTTATCAAATTACTCATGGGGGTCAAGGTAAAATAGTTGAGTTCAATTCAAATAGGGTGTGTACATAAGGGACTTGGAGACTAGGATACTGGTGCTGCTATTGGGATGGTTGGTCACTCATCTCGTGTATATTCCTTTTCACATTTTGTTTTAGAAGATGATAATGTTCCTTTGACTGCATCACACACTCCATTAAGTGTGAATCATGATAGTGAGGAGAAGTTTGGTCATCTACACCTTGGTGGCCTGAGACCACGCCGAAGCCCATCTCCACCTCCTCAGCCTCTTCCTACCATTGATGCTTCTATTCAGCAGGATGATCATAGTTTTTCAAATCTTGCTTTGTGGGATGAATATTTGACAGGATTTCTAAATCCTGTTCATAGAGTCTCTTTACACGCAGATTTGGAGGACACACTTGAGGGTATTTCTCTCCTCTTTGATGACAGTTTCAGTACAACTATTATCCCATCTTCTTTGTCTTTGGAGATTGACATTCATGACTCTCCTCCTTCACTTGATTTGTCATGTTTCTTGGTTCAGTTTGACCATGATTCTGTTGTGGCTCATTCAAGCTTGGAGGATCTTCATCAGTTTTCAGAGGCATACATGAGCATTCATGCTTCCTCCTTTTAGTTGGACATAGAGTGGCTTCTACATCGCCTTTATGGATTTGTTTCTTCCTAAGGGAAGATGTGTTGCTTGTAGACATTGGGTCATCTTTTGTTTTCGGGCATTCTTCATCAGCATTGGAGCTTCTTCATCATGGGGGGATATCTTATCTCTCTACTTCCTTCTTATGGGGGGGTATTTGATTATATATACATGATGCATGTTGTCCTTGGGGGTATCATTGAGTCCCTCCATATACATCATGTTTGTTTTGTTTTGTTTCTCTTTGGAAAGAGGATTTTGTCCCAATGGTTTTCTCCTTTTCTCCGCCAGAGATTGCATCGGCTTGCATTGTAAATGGGTACCCAACATGGCCTAGTAGCCGTGGACCCATAGTCATGCCCTTTGCACGCTTGCATACACCTTTCCCTAAGTTACACTTTGGCAAGTGGGGTGTGAATAATTGTCTTGTACCTAGCTAATCTATCTACCAGGTAAATTAGGGGACATATTCATGGTTAAGTTTACTTAGGTAAAAGATTTTCTAGAAGTCTTAGTTGGGGTACTTCTAGAACTTATCTTATCTTAGCTAGAGTATCATTTCCTAGGTGATTAGGTTGTTGGTTGTCTCATGTCATAGGATCATGACATTTGTCAACATCATATCTATCTACATCTCAACTCCTTGCCCATATAAGCAAGGCATCTCATGTACATTTGTATTCAAGCTAATCAAGCAATGGCATTCAAGCAATCAATCAATCTTGCATTGTGAAGCAAGCTTTCTTGCCATTCTCTCTCTTGTGGAAGTGGTTTTGGTTGCAACTGATCTTGGGGGTGTTGAGGAGTCACCATCAACTCCTACACAATTAGCTAAAAAAGGAATATAAAGTCCTTTTGAAATAGGGAACAAAATAGTTAATAGGGAAAGGTTCCTTATCATGCCATCTTATTAAAATCTTTCAAACTATAATTTTTTCTAGAAATCTCGGCAAGATGTGCACTCTAAATGAAATCTTAGTTTTATCATACTCTTTCCTAAGAGAATATTCATTTATATTATGCATTTCATCACTCCATTCAGTAAACTTTAAAATAAGACCCAATTCATCTTTAGTGATCTGAACCATTTCTTTCACATCATATGTTCTAATAGTCCTCGTGACTGGGTCATAATTACCAACTATTGCCCTAAGCAAGTTGGAATCCATATAGAAATTTGGCACAATTAGCTTTCCCAAGTCATAGTTCCAAGGGGTTCTTACTGGGATACCCATATTTATGTTCCTGAACAAACTATAAAATAATTCCCATCCAGTATAAGGAAATTTAGCATCCCTGTTAGAACATCTTCTTTTGAACAGACCCTCTACTATTTGAGGACCTCTGAGAATCAATTGCCCTTTAGGTTTGTCACTAGTTGAGGGTGGTAATTGATCCATAAGGTCTTTATTCAGAGGTATTTTGGGAGCGAAAGCTTCCCCTTTAGATGAAGATACTTTTACTTTAGGAGCCATAATGTAGGAAGTACTAGAAGGTAGGATTTTTTGGTTTAACTAAACAAAGCCTATGGCTTTTGTGAAGGTTTGGCATGAATTATGTAAATGAAAAATTAACAAATTCTTCTTTATGAACATCAAACCTTAAAAAGATGAACCAAGAAAACCCTAACAGATTTAAGCTTGAGAAATCACAACTTTTCAATAATGTTAGAAGGAAAGCAACAATTGACTTACCGGTTTTCTTGCAGGTTGATAACCTTAGTTTCAATGTTAGAAAATGTTGAGAAACCACAACATGGGCTCCTTGAGTGTATTGTGTATACGTTGAATGTTGAATTGTGCCTTTAAGATAAACATTAATAATTGTGCAATTCCTTACTTTGATAGCTCAGTGTCCTTTTAGTTATTAAGGCTCACTTGTCTAAACTAGAATGGCTTGCTTTCCTTAAACTAAGTTTTGAATACCAGTTGTTGATCCTTTTGGAGAGTGAATTGATTCACGGTCTAGATCTGACCAACTTATTACAAAAGATCCAACTGTGCACAACTGCAACACTTCTCAAATGATAGGAGGCCATATGAAAACACTTGCTTGTAGTACGTGGGCTCGACCATCTCCTTTTCTTTTATAGCCATGATCCACTTGTCATTTTCCCATCACACCCATGAGCCATAACTCATGTGTAACTTTCATCAATGGGGAGATGGGGAGAGGATGAAATTAGATCTCTCGGCCTCATCATAAAAACTCCTTAGCTAGCAGCAACTTTATCCTTTATACAATATCTATAGATCAGATTAAAAGATCTTTTAAGCACGTGCAATATATGCATATTAGTAATGCACATTTTACTTCTCATGCCCAGTGTTGAGATTTTAATTAAATATTTTCCCACATGTCTATGCTTCCATGTTCTTAGGATTACTTCACATGGCAAACACCTGCTTCCCCATTGGGAATCTAGAAAGAAGGATGGGGCCCACATGGAAAGGTGGGGAGTGGTCAAGATTAATCCACATCACTCACTATTGACCATTGATTTAGTTGGAACTCAACAATACTAATCCTATCACCAACAAAGACAAGTGGAAACAACTCACTAGCCTGTGTGACTATTTTAATAATCAAGAAAAGAAAATGGGCACACGGGGAATGGCCTAGATGTGGCCACCTCATTTATATCACACTGTTGATCTTCTTTAATGACAAGCTACATGATTTATCAACAATGTCTGGCCCACCAATTCTCTAGGAAATGTGGCCTTCTCCCGTGAGCCCGAATGAATAAAAGAATGAGAGATAAAATGGAACAAGCATATGGGCTATGGTCCAGATTTTTTACATTGATCGAAGGAAATTTAGTGGTTCATATATCTGCACATTTCAAAAAAAATTAATCCTAAAAGGGACCTGACTAGGTCAACAAAGCCACCCATGACATAAAAGACTTAAGAATTTTTAGTGGGAATATTCAGCCTGAATTAAGAAAATTTCCAAAATAATGATCCAACAAGGTCAATCGATAAAATGGGACTAGAGGGTCAGTCACTCAACAGGTTTCGATGTCAAGAGTCGTGACTTAAAGGATTGATGACCAACACAAGGAGTCAACTAAAAAATGAAACCTAGGCAAGCATATAGACTCAAAGTGTTTTTCAAATGAGACTTAGGTAAACTTGAAACCCCTTATACAGTAGCAAGAGACAAAACCCATAGTTCATTAAACTCATCAAGATTTTGGAAATGGAACATAGAAAATTTTGACTGGTTCCATCAGTTGCTCCGACTGGGGACATATGTCTCTTGCAAGCATAGAAAGATCCTAGAATCTATGGTTGGAGTAGACCAGTCAAAAAAAGGGACCAAAAACTAGGGAGCTACTCATACTAGATAGTATGACCAAACCAGACACAACATAAAAAAAAACACCTATACACAAAATGTACAAAATCTATAGTGTTAATAACATACTTAGGAGAAGTGTGGTTTTAAGAATTGTCCATGTATTGGCAATTTGAAAAGTTCACCTGTCCAGCTCTGGAGGAAATAGGAATCCTCACCATGTACACTAGCTATCAGATAAGGACCCATCCATAATGCTTCAAATTTCCCATGCTTTCCCTTGTCCTAATCCCTTTCATTCTAGGCTAACAACATACTATTCACCTCAAAAGATTTGGGAGAAGTTATTTTATCATGTAAATGCTTAACTTGCAACTGCATCTTCATATTCTTGGCATGATCTTCTCTTCTGGTCTCATCCAACTACACTAAATTATTAATTTATTGTTGCATATCATCACATATCTCTTCATCATATTATTGCACAAACTTATACATCATTAATAGGTTATTTTGTGGTAGTCTAGCATCTAGACCATATACCAAGCCAAACAGTGAATAACCAATAACCTATTTCACAGTCACTCTATTTGCCTAGAGTTCCAATTTTAGCTTTGAGTCCCAAGCCTTTGTATTCTTCTCCATAACCCTTTTGATGATTTTCATCAATATTTTGTTACTAGATTCAGCCTAACCATTTCCTTGAGGATGGTAAGGTGAAGAATAAGAAACTTGAATACCATGTTTATCACAAAAATATTTGAATTCCTCATACCTAAAACACATGGCATTATCTGATATGATCTTTTCCAGGACTTCAAACCTAATGAGAATGTTATTTAAGAGGAAATAAATCACCACCTTACTTGTTGTCTTCTCAGTAGGTATTGCTTCTACCCATTTCATGAAATAATAGTGGCAACAAGGCTCGATGAATTCCCTCCACTATTATTTTCTAGTATTTCTCTAATGAAATAAATCCTCCATTGTTGGAAAGGGGCTTGAACAGTCATAGGCCTAAGTGGTAGATTGTCTAAAAACTTTAACTTTCCTAAAAATATTTGACAAGCATCACAAGTCTTAACAAACTTTTGAGTGTCCTTAAAAATAGTAGGCCAGAAGAATCCTTCTCTCAAGATCTTGTGGGAAATGTTATTTTCCATGTAATGACCACCACACACCCCATTATGCATTTCCTACAAAATTTCTAGTGTCTACTTTCCATCAACACATTTAAGAAGTACACCATCCAGGTTTCTCCACCATAGCCCATTGTCAATAATTAGATATTTGATAGCATGTAATTTCAATGTCCACTTGTCATTGCCAGCCATGTCTATAGGGCACTGCAGAGTTTGTAAATATTGGATAATTTTTCTATACCATCCACACATTTGCATGTCACTAATAGGTGCAATATCAATCACTTTTGGTTGATTGATCTGGTTTGCCTCCAAATTAGCTTATGTAATCAATTTAGTGGGGCCTTGATCTCTTACTAATTTGATGATTTAAACATCAATATTAAATTTTTGGATCATGTTGATCCATCTACACCTTTTGCATGTAGTCTCTTGCTAGGTGAAAATGTCTTTCACAACAGCACTTGGTACAAAATCTATGATAGTAGCTCCTTGTAAGTAAGTCCTAAAGTTCTTTACATCCTTAAATATTGAATACACTTGTTTATTAGTCATGTCATATTTCATCTCTACAACTTGTAAGGACTTACTAAAAAATGCAATAGGTTGTTCAAATCCCTCTTCATTTTTTTGTAACAATACAACAACAATAGTATTTAAGGAAGCAAAAGAGAAAATGTGCATTGGATTAGAGAAGTCTAGGGACTTCAAAACTAGAGCCTCTTTGATATCTTGTTTAATAATTTTGAATGCTTGACTAGTCTCCTCACTCCAAAGAACCTTCTCTCCTTTCTTCAACATCTTTGAAATAGGTCTTGTGATTTCTGCAAAATTAGTCACAAACCTTCTTAAAAAAATTATTTTCCCAAAAAATGACTGAATGCTCTTGACATATTTTGGCTGAGAGATTTTATCTATGGTTGCTACTCTTTCAGGGTCTATCCTCACTCCATCTTTAGAAATAATATGTCTCGACAACTTTCCCTCAGTTACCCCAAAGGCACATTTCTTTGGATTTAGAGATATCCCATATTCCAGTGACCTAAAACATACCTTTTCCAAATGCATATAATGATCTTCTTCCTTTTAGAGTAGGCAGTTAGGTCATCTTGATATACAACCATAAATAAATCAATAAAATTAGAAAAATCTACATCCATAGCTCTCTGAAAGGTGGCACTTGCATTTGTTAAACCAAAAGGAATTCTTACATAAACATAGGTGCCCCAACGAGTAGTGAATGCAGTCTTGTACTGCTTGGACTCATTTACCTTTACCTAATTATAACCTAAAAAACCATCCATCATTGATAATAGCTCACAACTAGTTACTTCATGTAACATGGCTTCCATGTATGGCAATGGATAATTTTCCTTTAATGAGGATACATTCAGGTTTCTAAAATCAACACACAATCTTATGTCACCATTCTTTTTTCTTACTAGTACGAAATTGGATACCCATGAAGAGTGTCTAATGGTATTTATAATACCAGTATCTCTTAACTTCACCAAATCCTCTTGCATCCTGGGAGATAAATTAGGTTTAATTGGTATTTTCTTTTGACTAAAAGGTTTAGCATTTTCCTTCAGAGGAATCTCATGCTGAAACAATTCCTCTCTATAAGCTTTCAAGTCATCGTATGACCAAGCAAAACATGTCTTTATTTTCTGAGTAACGAAATTAACATTGAATTTACCTTTGGCTTCATCTTCTTTCCTACATAAACTTTTTTAGGGGCAGTTTGAGTCCCCAAATTTACTTCCTCTAGGTCTTCTAGGTGAGTAGCAGTTGTTTTGGCCTTACTTTTATCCTGACTGTCAAAGACCCTTTCAAGAGCTACAAGGCCTTTAGGGATTTTATTTGTCTTTAACTGGATGATTTCTTTTTCCAAATACCATGTCCTTCCCATCAATAGTCTCAACAAATCCACCAAATTCAATCTCCTGACCTTCATATTTATCAGCACAGTTCAAGAATCCGAGAATATCTTCATCATCATTGAATATCTACTAGTTATACACATTGTTAGGAATAGAAGGCCTTGTCTGTATCTCAACCTTAGAAATTCCCATGAAAGTTATATCATCAGGTCTTAATGCAATGTTAGCAAGTAAGTCAGCTACTCTATTATGTCCTCTTTCCATCCAGTCAATTCCAAAAGAATTAAATTGTTCAATGGAATCCTAAACAGCCTTTGTGTATTGCTTCATTATATTATTTTTGCAATCATACTTGGCTCTTACTTGGGAAATCACCAATTACCATTAATTTTTTTATTCTATGCTTCTTAGCCAATCTCAATCCTAGTAATAAAGTTTCATATTATGCCACATTATTTGTACAGACAAAAGATAATGTGAAGGAAAATTTATAAGTACTGCCACTAGGTGCTACCAATAATATCCCTACACCTGACCCTTCTTTGGAACTTGCATCATCAAAGTACATTTTCCAAAGTCCATTTTTTTAAGATAATCTTGAAATTTCATACATGTCCACTTCTTTTGGCATTCTTTCTATTTTGAAATCAATGATATCAATGTGTATGAAAAGAATGGTGTCATCTCCAGGAGCATGCTCCAACATATTTGGAACCCTCGATTCTCATCTCACTTGAACATCCTTACCATCAATGGGAAATGTGACATAAGACATGACACATTACATACTACCTCCCATAGATGTACTCCATTTTCGAGATACCAACATTCCATAATTAGGTGGGATATCCACCACTACCACACTCATTTTGAATTCTTTGTTAGGGTAGGCTGCTAGTTTATAGGGAAGTTAATTTATCACACCAAATGACAGGGACTTATCTTGCATCCATAGCATAGCACTTTTCATGAGTGATATCAAATTTCAATTCTAGTGCATCCATGATTTTAGCAGGCATGATATTGTTGGATACTCTAGAGTCAATAATACATTTTTTTATAAAATTTCCTCTAACGGCTAAGGTGAGGAAGAACGGATCTATCTTGTTAGGACAAGTAGTTACAAAATTTCCTAGGAAGATAAGGGGAATATCAGTAATAACTCCCTCAGCCTCCTTGTCACTCTTGTATTTTTCACATAGTTTAAGTGGAGTGAGATCCACTAAATCATTTTAGGCTATAGCAACACCATTGATAAGGTCCATTGTCTTTTGCTTATGTTCTTCTATTCTCATCATTTCAAGAAAAGGCATAGATAATTTTACTTGGCTAAGTAATTGAAACATATAAACATGAGTATATTTGGGTAATTCAATTAGGATCATACCTTGTTCATTGTTGCTCTCCTTCCATTGATTTTTTTTTGCCTCAACCCTATGCTTAGCATCCTTCCTTATGACATCATGAGTTTGCTTCTGTGTCTTTATCTTTGTAGATGGAGATTTGAATTCTTGAGTAGCTTTTCAATTTTCTTCTCTCTTAGCCCAAATTCTATCTCTCCTACCTTCTTTAGCTTTGGTTGCTTACACTTTTCCATTAGGATTGTGTTCTTTGATCCTAACATTCTACTCCTTGATGAAAAGACTAGAAGGACTACCTTGCTCTCCACTGACTGTTATGTTCTTCAAATGATAGAAAATTCTATCCTGGGCAGCCAAGGCTATAGTATATCTTGCAATATCCTCCTCTGAGGGCCTTCTTAATGAAACACCGTCTTTAATTGCTTCCAAAGTGAAAACCTCAACTTCATTGTTAGCATCCTCATTAGAGAAGACTTGTTGATGATATGTACTATTAATTTGCCTTTGACTGTCCACATCCACTTTGCAAGAGTCCTCATTAGAAGAGAATTCACTACTGGCAACATCAAAACCACCCATAACCATGAGTACATTAACATCCTCCTCATTTTGTTGATCATAATTCTCAGGAACATCTTTCTCCACTTCAATCATTTGCATCATAGCACATTGTTGAGAAGAATGTGGCATTTTGCAGGTCAAGCACCAAGGAGTTTCTTCAACAAAATTTCCTAAATTCTTCTGTAAGGGATCTAGGGGAACCTTATTGTGTGTGTTTCTTTGATTATTTAGAACATGACTTCCATTATACCAATTGCTATTATATGGGTGGTCTTGTAACCAAGGAAGTATTTTGTTTCTTTGATAATTTTTCGGTTGGACCTTTTCTTGTTTCATAATCTTATCATTTAGGGTTTTCATAAAGTTATCAAGCTTGTCTTCAATAGTTCCACCTTTAGAACCTAAACTCTTGTCTTCCTTTTTTGAACTCTTGAAGAGTTTTGGATCATCTCTTCTGCCAACTCTACTAGTTTCTCTGCTAATATTTTAAATATGCTCCACCATCTTAAAAGCTTCCCTCAATGACTGAGGATTCTTATCTAGCAAGTGGTAACTCATTTTTGCATCAAAATAATTGCAGTAGTTTACCATACATACATGATCATTCAATTGTAAATGAGGAGGAAACCTTTTCCTAGCCTTTTGGAACCTTGTATTGAACTTAGCAATAGATTCGTCAGAACCTTTAAAATAATTATTAAATTGATTCAACAAAAATCTTGAATCAGTCTTGTCACCATATTGCTCTCTAAAAACCCTCTTGAATTCTTCCCAAGAACAAATTCTCTCACCAGGAAAACTTCTATACCTCTCGAGCATCTTCAATGAGAGGCTGCATGAACAACTTCATCATGACATCTTCTTCCTCCACCTCAAAATCATCCATAACATTTACAAATGCTTTGAGATGGTCTTCACCACTCAAGGAATTATTACTAGATAATTTTACTAAAGCAAGTCTTAAATCCTTAGGGAATGGGTTAGGGTAGCCAGGTATTCCAATAAAACACAATTGTTGGTATCTATCTAGTTGGAGTGGCCTCCTAGTATGTCGATACCTATGAATATATATTTTCTCATCATCTCTTTTGTTATTAGAGTGGTTGCTATCTTTACCCTTCCTACTTTTACCATCACCACTTCCTTTCTTGTTTCCTTCATCATCTTCAAAATATGAATTACTATTTTTATCCTTTCCTCCACCTCCACCACCTTCGTCACCACCACCACCTCCACTAGGAGTTCCCCATCAGACTTCTTCCTTTGTGACTCACTATTGGTATGTACAATGCTTGAAGACTCTGGATTAGATGTGGACATTTTAAGAAAAGCAATCTTCCTAGCCATCTCTGGATTAGAAGTTATCATCTCAACTTTTTTCAAATCTTCTTGCAAATTTTCACTCTCCAACTGTAATTTCAATATATCAAGGTCTAGAGGTGCAGTAGATGGAGTTGGATTGATTTTGGCCTTTTGTGTGGGGATTTCAGTAGATGAGGTATTGGTAATAGTATTGGTATTAAAGGTAGTTTTATTAGGCTGATCAATGGGTCTCCTCCCATGATCTAAAAAAGGTGTCTTCTTAGTAGTAACAAGAGGATCTAAGGCTTTAGTAGTTGAGACAGATGTGGTATAGGTATCAATAGTAGATTTTCCCATTGGGATTGTTATTTTAGGAATATCATTGGTCATTTTAGAGGAAAACTTAAAAAGGTTTTCCTCAAAGGTTTTACGCCTAGCCACATCTTCTCTCATTTTCTCCATTTTTTTTCTTTCTAACATCTCTCTCAAGCTGCTTAGCTCTAATCCTATCTTCCCTCTCCTTTAACTCCTTCATTCTATTCTCTTCTTCTTCTTGGATCCTCAGTTCTTCCTCTTTCATAGTTTTCATGTCTATCAATATCTTCCTAATTTTCTAGGAAATCTCCAAATTCACCTTTTGGCTTAAAATTATTTCCATTAAAAATAGAACCAACTCCAGGGGTTAAAATCTTAGGAAACTCCTTATTCTTTCCCCAAAACTCCCACCTATCCTCCTTTCTTGAAATATTAAGCTCACTATCAAACACTTGCTCAACAGGGAAAATTCCTCGGTATATGTTAGACCATTCAACTTCATGTTCCTTCTCATGGGTACTAGCACTACTCACTTCAAGATTAAATGTAGGAGATTCCTCAATAGGAGAGTTGAAAAACTTACTTGATTTAGAGCTCTTCTTTACCCAAGCGGGTTGTTTCTCTTTAGCAAGTTCAGATTCTTCCGTTTGCTCAAGATGTTTCTTTGCATAACTTCTAGTCTTCTCCATGATGTCAAATATGTCAGAATCCATTTTCTTACATTCCTTTTGAGAACTTAACTTTTCATTGGTGTTAGAGAATTTAGAGTCACCACGTAGGATGTTGGGAAATATAAAGTGATTGTAGTTTGACTTTGTACTTGTAAATTCAAAAAGAATTTTAAACATAACCCGACACAAGTTGACATAATGAAATAAGACTTGATGCATAAGACTGAGGGTAATGTGAGTAATGCAATAGAATTTAAACCAATTATTCTTCACACGGTGAAGAATATCACAACAAACACTTGACTCTAACTCTACCAAATCTGAACTAGAGACTTTGGACTCAACTATCCTCAGCAGAGTCACCAATTTGTTGGTTATTTTTTAAGAACCAAACTGATCTCCAGAAATACTTATGGACTTTACCATTTCCAATAATTAGTACTCCAAAGGGATTGGCCAACAAATGAGTGGAACCTGCAAAACTTCTACTCCTACACTTTGGGCTCTATAAAACCCGGGAGGGTTATCCCACAATGTATGTTCAGGAACTTCACACAATCATAATCATATACATTGTCAATAATAGATCATACTTCTCATAGAATTTCTCAAGATCCTAATACATTAAATAAGTTGGCAACTTATTTATCAATCTTTTATACTAATAGCATGAGATGGTAGAACATTAACACAAAACAACTACAATGGTATCCATATAAAAGTCTGTAAATTAAAAGTGATTAGTTGATGAATCAACACAAAAACTAAACCATAAGTACTTTACATGAACTAGTTCCTTTATCCTAAGCATAGAGTCAATATCAACCTATATAACTAGATAAAAATTCAACTATAGCAATGTACAGTCTCAAGAGATACTGCATTACAACATTCCCCTATTACATTCATGACTAATACTATTTATCAATATCCTAGAACATGATTTTTATGAGTTAACAATCTCATCCAAGCATTTACATTAATTCTTTGAATCAATAAGTAGGAATGAAATCAAACATCCATTGATGAATAATAGAGAGAAATAAAAGGAATCATGGATTACTTTCATTCATAACTCATAAAATGAGCACAAGGAGAGACAATAGCCATGAAATTGGTATTTATCTATATATATTTTGTTATACTATTATCCAAATTACATACATAACAATGAGCTCTAAAACTTAAGACCAAAAAACTCTCAAACATGCTTAGTATTCTCCTTACAATTCATAATGTTAATTACAAAACAATGAACCCCTACTTTCTGGCCCTGAATTCCTTATATAAATGGAGGAAAAAAAGCCTCAGGCTAGCAAGTACACATGTCAAAACCCTATTGGACCACTATATCAAAGATTCTCTCATTCAGTTACAATGCATTCCCAAGAGGTGGGAGACATGTGAGAAAATGAAAGTAGTCTTCATTCACTGTTGGAGATCTGATCCAATTTTCAAAATGGGTACAACTGAGCACTTACCTCAAAACTTGTGCCCACACACACAAAGTGAAAAAGTGAAAGGAAGTAAAGCATGAAGAAAACATAAAAGGATAAGACAAAAGAAAAAACCACATCTATAGCCTTGTCATCAATTCAAATTTGAAGAAGATGCACTATATTTCTCCATACTTTATCAAAAGCCTAATTTGTACTAAATCCAATCTATGTAGTCCATTCCCATCTATCCATTAGTCATCATAGTTGTAGACTTCAAAATTTCAAATCACTAGCCTGCCACTCTTAATGCTAGACCCCAAACTCCCTACAAGTACCTGCCTTTCCATGCTAGGAATTCTTCTTCACTAGGCCAGTCAAAGTTCATTACTTCATCATCCCTTTGTCTATAAGGTGCATACTTGGTGACAATCTAGTTAGTTTCCTTATCATAATCCAATAGGATAGTCCCAGTGTGAACTAACATATGCATATTTGCTTTTAATATCTCCATATCAATTTTTTAACAAATTTTCATAGCTTGATCTAAAATAATCTTATTTTCTTTGTTTCTCCACTCTGGGAGGGTCTTAATGCTAAAATCATCCCTTAAATTGCATGGAAGAAGGCCATGATTAGATTCATGGAAGGATTTTACCAATTTCTTTATCTTGTTCTCTAATAGCCCAATATTTCCTTAGTATCCCTCAATCTTATTTACAAGAACCATAGTAGGATTAATCTTTTCAAGTGGATTGGGATCCTATTTAACCTCAAATCCTATCAGTATCAATTCCTGCTTCTGAGGGATCCATACTTCTGTGAGTGAAATAGCTCTTTCTCTATCAATGTCAAACTTTTTGATGGCATCAACCATGGATGAATAGTTGTAGTCAATACTAGTAAATTTGTTATTTACTCTTTTGTTCGGATGTTCTAGCACTACTTTGACAATCCTCATATTTCTCTTAAAATCATCTTCATCATGATTACTACATTTTTCTTTGTATTCATTTAATTTCCTGAGAAATTCTTTCCCATTGA
>VDFB02130147.1:0-13925 GCA_007258455.2 Sequoia sempervirens | reverse complement strand
AAACAACATTTACATGCCCATGGGGTACATACTGTTGGAATGTCATGCCCTTTGGTCTCAAAAATGCAGGTGCCACATATCAAAGGGCTATGACCACGATCTTCCATGACATGATGCACAATATAATGGAGGATTATGTAGACAACCTGTTGGCCAAATCAGCAACTAGGAAAGATCATTTGAGAGTACTCGACATAATTTTCAAGAGACTTGAAGAGTACAAAGTTCGGCTAAACCCTAAGAAATGTGTCTTTGGGGTCACATCAGGAAAACTATTGTGATACATAGTTTCCCGAAGAGGCATAGAGGTCGATCCGAAAAAGGTCAAAGCTATCATAGACATGCCTCCACCCAGAGGGATCAGTGAACTCAGAACTCTGCAGGGTAGAGTACAATCTATTCGTCATTTCATAGCCCAGTTGGCGGATAAGTGCCATCCGTTCCAGTACCTGTTACGCAAAAGTGTCCCCTTTGTATGGACGGATAAATGTCAAGAGGCTTTCCAACAAATACAAGATTACCTGCTGTCAACACCAGTACTCATGCCGCCTATTCATGGAAAACCGTTGATTCTATACATCTCCACTACTAGTTCAGCATTGGGGGCATTGCTGGCCCAAAATGATCACGAAGGAAAAGAAAGGGAAATCTATTACATCAGCCGCACATTGATAGGCTATGAGTTGAACTACACGTACGTTGAATGTGCATGCCTCGCTATTGTCTTTGCACCCCAAAAAATAAGACACTATATGCTCAGTCATCAGACACAACTGGTTGCCAAGATTGATCCATTGAAATATCTACTAAGTTGAGCAGCATTAACAGGCTGGTTGGAAAAATGGGTCATGATCCTAAGCGAGTATGACATACAGTATGTTGAGTGCAAGGCAATAAAAGGGAAAGTAATAGCAGATCAACTAGCAGATGCACTGATTCAAGCCACTCATCCATTAGTAACTGATTTTCCCGATGAGTCCATTTTTCATGCAGAACCGACATCACCATGGAAATTGTATTTTGATGGGTCTCACACTGGTCATGGCTCAGGCGCTGGAATCTTGCTTATCACACCGCAAGGGGATTCAATTCCTAAGTCATTCAGGATCACTTTCCCTTGTACAAATAACATTGCCGAATATGAAGCACTAGTCACAGGTCTCAAGTTGGCAATCAAATGGAAAATTCAGACATTGCTTGTATTCGGGGATTCCCAGCTCGTGATCAACCAAGTGAAGGATGACTATGAAACAAAGGATGAGAAGTTGCTCCCCTACAAGAGGATGGTGGATAGTTTCTTGACGTACTTCCAACTGATTTCTTTTGAGCAAATCCCCAGGGCACAGAATAAGGCAGCTGATGCAATGGCTACTATCAGTTCTCTCTTGGACATCCCTAAAAATGTGCCACAATTTGAGTTCTTAGTAGAACAGCTTTTGATACCGGCATACGATATCCCAGAATCAAAAATGGTTTGTGAACTTGTTGGTCCCAACTCTCCTTGGTATCAAGACATTTATGATTACCTAAAGTCTCACACCCTCCCACCGAACCTGTCAAATAACCAACGGAAGTCCTTCATTAGAAAATCCGTAAGGTATGCCATTGTCAGTGACACCCTCTACTGCTGTAGTTTCGACGATACCCTCCTTAGATGTCTTGACACCGACGAAGCATGTACGACCTTACGAGAAGTGCATGACGGTATATGCGGATCTCATTCGAGTGGTCCTACGCTAGCTAAGAAACTGACAAGACTTGGGTATTATTGGCCGACAATGGAAAAAGATGCAATTGAATATGTCAGGACTTGCCACAAATGTCAAATACACAGTGACTTGGTCCATGCTCCAGCACAAGAACTCGCCCATCACTTCTCGCCTTTGGCCCTTTGCTCGTCGGGGACTCAACCTTGTAGATTCATCCAACCTCATCCAACGGCCATAAAATCATTATTACCGCCACTGAGTATTTCACAAAGTGGATTGAAGCCATCCCATTGACATATATAACTGGCAAACAAATATCAAAGTTCATCCTCAACTACATCATTTTCCGGTATGGCCTTCCACAGTCCATCATCAATTTACAACTAACATCCGCTTCAAAACCAGACGTATATGAAAGTTGCGTGTGAGCTGCATTCCATAACACCATTTTTCATCTCCATATTACCCAGCTGAGGCATCGAATAAAACCATTGTTAAAATCTTACAAAGACTATCAATGATGTGCCGGCCGACTGGCACATATAACTTAACCCCTCGCTAAGCTTATCAAACTAGCATTTGTACCCTAAGTAGGCCACCCCTGCCTCACCCTAGTCTAATGCCATCTTACCCATTGAGGTCAAAATTCCTTCACCAGTCTCCTTGAAGGGCCTTACTAATGAAGAGGACTACCGACAATCATGCCTGCATGAGCTGGAAATGCTAGAAGAAAGATGACAAAACTCACTAAATCATCTCCAAGCATATCAGAACCGCCTTTTTCGCAGCTACAATAAAAAAGTTATGGTAAGAAAGTTTGACATCGGTGACCTAGTTCTAATGCAGAACCCCAAGAACCAAGCAGATAGAGAAAATCCAGGAAAATTTGAACCAAACTGGCTAGGTCCCTATATTATCATATCCTCTTTTGGTTCCAGAGCTTATCAATTGGCAACTCCAGATGGGGAACAGTTGACAGAACCCGTCAACAGTTTACATCTCCGAAAGTTCTACGCATAGCATCAGAGGATGGAGCTAAGAATCATAAAATACAAAAAATTTGAAAAATGATAAAAATCGTCACCCTGATGAAAACCTGGCAAACAGGCGTCTTGGTGACACCAACAAAAAAATAAAAAAATTGTGAAAATAGTAAAGAGAAAAATGATTCATTCAATAGTGAAAACCTGACAAACAAGCACTTTGGACAAGTACCATGGTGAAAACCTGGAAAATAGGCGCCATGCGTAATCAATCATTGCTCTGCCATCTACTGTCACTTGGTCTAACTTGGCCTAGGATGAAGGGTATTTCTGCCATTATTTCCACAAAATCACCATCACATTCTACCCTACCTGTCTTAGTAGATAACTGATTGACATCAAGTTTTGACGACTGTCCGTCTACCAAGTCAGCAGCATCCCGTCCATGTCCCTTGTAAATGGCTAGGTCTCAGACTTGACTGGGGGCATAAGGTTTATCATGAAACTGTAGTGGATGTCACACATGATCTTGACAAAAACATCACAAGAGGTCGTGAAAAAAAAGACAAAAACATCACAAAAAGTACTGAAAAAAAGACAAAAACATCACAAAAAGTCCTAAAAAAAGACAAAAACATCACAAAAGGTCCTGAAAAAAAGACAAAAAAATTGGCAAAAAGTCCTAAAAAAAGACAAAAACATTGGCAAATAGTCCTGAAGAAAGACCCAAAAACATCGCAAAATGTCCTGAAAAAAGACCTAAAAATCATAAAACGTCCTGAACAAAACCAAACAAAAACATCAGACTGCTCGAAGAACACAAACACATTGTCATCTCTTGTCAAAGTCAGTCATATCAATCAGTCTTTATCGTTTGTCCAAACTACGTTGTCTCTGCGCATTTGCTATGTAGGCAAGACTCATGCTGGAGTCTCCGAGACATTAGGTCAGTCCTTTTAGGTTTTTCAAAATAAAATCATGACGCAATCTTTGCTCACCAAGACAAAGTCATTGGTCGTGTCGAACTACGAGGTCTCTGAGTGTATGACGTAGGTAAGGTCATCTATTGATGAGCCCCCGAGGCCACACTAGGTCAGTCCATTAGGGTTCATGGCACTACACTGGCACACACGTCAAAAGTCTTCAATCAATTTCGACATGGGGAAACTCCTAAACCAAAGTAAAACAGTCATTTGTTCAAACATGGCTAATCTCATCAACATGTCACTCATATCATCATGACAATATCAGTATACGACCAAACACAAGTCAAACTCGGTCAAAACAAGTCAAATAATCATAAACAAGTCAAACTGTCAAAATTCGGTTAGTCTTCAGATGAGTCCTTCTGAACGATAACCTTTGTCATTTACACCTTAGGATGTGTCCTTCCTAGGCGTCGTCATCATCATTCAACATTTTGAGTGATTCTCTTGATGTTTAAAGATCACTCTTCGCGACAGCAGTATTCTTCAGATGTGTCCTTCTGAAGAATCAACTCTGTCATTTATGCCTTAGGATGTGTCCTTCCTAGGCATCGTCATTATTTTGAGGGACCCCTTACGACCATTAGGGATCAAATCCTCTCGACATCAGCATTATTCAGGATGTGTCCTTCCTGAATTCCCCAAGTCTCAACATTTTCCAAGATCAATCAAAACTTTAAACATTTCAACATTATCAAACACGGCCTCTTGGCATCATAACAGTGAATATCCAGATGCACTTGGCAAACACTTGACAAATTGTCTTTTTGATCTTTTATCATGTTATTAGTTTTTCAGCGAGATCCCAATAAGCAGGATTTAGAGAAGCAGTGACATAGCATGACAATTGATGTGCATGACTATTAGCTTCTCAGCGAGGTTCTGATTCTAGGATTTAGAAAAGCAATGACATATCATGACAGGGACTTTATTTTTTGTATTCTGGCAATCATGTCACTAGTTTCTCAAGGATGTCCTGGAAACAAGATTTAGAGAAGCAGCGACGTTTCATGATCTGTCCTTGTCTTTTTCTGTTTGTGGTTGATTATGACAACAAGACTAGGGCAATCAAGCTCATAGTATGAGTCATGATCATCCTTGTCTGTGACTATTTGTCTTCTGTAATGGTACGACCTTGCACACCTTGATCTATGTCATATCATGGTGTTTGTTGGCCATTATGATAGTTTGCCCAATGATGATTAAGAGCAATAAATATTACAGGTCCTACAGTAAAGTTTTGAAGGATTTGGTCTAGGAATTAACATGCATTTTCATAGGGCTCATGTCTTCCCTTCTTCGATCTGGTCATCTTCTCTCATCAGTCTCGTCATCTTCTCCCGTCCATCCCACGATGATATCCTGTGACATCCAAAAACATAAGTGCATACATAATCATATACATTGCATTAGGTCCATACATACATCATACATGGCATTAAATCATATACATAAGTACAAGCATTGCATTAACATAATCATCAGTATTGCATTTTTACATAAATACATCATGCACATCATTAACATAATCATATAAATATGCATTGCATCATCATGGCATCAAAATCACAAATAGGCATCATAGTACATACATGGCATCATAAATTAAACATCATACATAGCATGATACATAAAGCAAAGAGCATCACATAACACATGTAGGCTGCATCAAAACTGCATAATCATATAGAATCATCTCAAAAAGGTACAATGTCACAGGATAGAGTCAACGGATATCCCAAAAAAAATGGAGCTCGCAGGCTCATACAATATACATAATGTGTCATAATACAAAATGCCCTAGGGTAGGCCCTCGTCATCCCCTAGAGGCGAAGAATGTGGTGGAGGCAACTCTGTCACGGGTTCTGAAACAGTAGGTGGTCCTGTAGCAACCTCTTCCTGTGCCACTATCGGAACTGAGAAGGAAGGTGTCATCTCAACAGTATAAAACACCCGTGAAGTCACTGCGGTTGGACTCTAAGAAGTAGAAGGATCAACCACTGGCGGCTGTACCTGGCCTGGCCTCTGCACTGAACCAGTGGAACCATGATTGTGCCCTGCATGGTGACCCAAAGTGTGCCTAAGCAAATGATGGGACTTGTGCCCTGAAGTATGTCCTATCAAGGTAGACCCCCTGACACTGGTATGGCTCCTGGTACCACTGCCACTACCTGACCTATGCCCACGCTCGCTCCCGCTCAGGATTGGGACAAGATAGGGATCGCTGTAGCTCATGTAATTTTGCCATAAAGAGAGTTCCGTAACGCCTAATCTCATGCTAACTCTAGCTAGCTCCTCGGTGCCATGTCTCCCATAGGCTCTATACACAAGTACGTAAACTTGGTGTACCACTGGCCGTGATCCTCGGGCCGGGCGGATCACCGATCCCCGCTTCTACCGGCCAATTTAAAGCCGAATCAGAGACTCGACTGCGCTAAGTCAAGGCCCAATGAAGATCTAAGTAGCACCCTTATTCGAGACCCCGAGATTACCGACGTCTTTGTTTACCGATTATTGACCCGTGAAATGCCGACTTCGGTTTTACGATCGACTTTTTCGACTTTTCTGATTTTTCGGTCTTCTTTTTCTGATCCCGGATCTATTTTTTGTCGACGATTTGACTTATTGATTTGCGATTTGATTTTGTTGTTGTCGACGACGGATGATTGGCTTTTCTCGATCTCATTCTTCGACTTTGCCGATCCTTTGTCGACTCCTTTTTGTCGACGATTTTACCTTTTGTTTCTCGTGATTTTGGTTATTCCCAATTCTCCATTCTATCCTCGCTTCTGCCGCTCTATCTTCGCTTCGCCACCTCGTTCAATCGCATGGTACGATCGACCGCCAATCAAGGCCCTCGTCCGATCTCGCTTCGCGCACCGGTCGGCGCGGTTTAAGCCACCATATGTCGGTCCGTATCAGATCTGCTGTTCTCCCAACCCTCAGTTCGCTACTAACTCGCCTATCCGCGTCGCCACCGGAATGGCCGGAAGCCCCCATGCATACTTCTCTTCGATGACCTCGCATACTTCGCTGCCCCTATGGCACATCCGCCGGGCTTAAATCGCCTCTCAATACACGCTGCGGCAGGTACATCTCAATGATCAAGGACGTCTGCACTGTCCTGCCAATAAGATATATGTACTGTCTACAGAAGCTGAGATGCTCGTCCTCATCATCCCATGCCTCATAATCCCTGTACGACCTCCAAATGAACGTCACCATGGTATCGATCCGATGCCGCCACCACCCTGTCTCACCCATATGGGTCTGCTGTAATGCACCGGCATAGTAGTATGAGTAGGGCATCCCCTCGGCTAGCTGCAATCTCTCAATAGGAGGGCGAAATATGGCAATGTGTTCCCATGCCCAGATCATCATAAGAGTAGTCCCACAGGAGATACTCTCTCCTCTCCTGTACACGATGTCGTGAAGCTGATGGTAAAGAATCCCTAGCAAGCAAGGACCCCACACATAAACTGTCTTGTCTCGTCTCATGCTAACCAGGATGTCCCCCCAACCAATGGGAAATCCATGACCTCGCCGGTCAGGAATTAGGATACCCGCAATCATCATCGCCAAGAACACATCGAAGCGCCCATAGTGCTCTGCTAGGAACTCTCAATGGATCTCATAACCCTAAATACCGAGTCCGGCACCCTGATCCTGATAATACGCATGAAAGGTCTGCTTGCCATGACGTGGATCATACACAATCCGCTCCCCTTGAATTGGAATCTAGAGAATACGGTAGACATCCTCTAGGGTAATGGTGGCTTCACCTATCGGTAGGTGGAAAGAATAGGTCTCGGAGTGCCACCGCTCGCACAAGGCAGTCAATAGTCCCCTATTCTCCCGAATGGCGGGCATGAACGCAACATAAAATAGACCCAATCGCATCAATCGCTGCCGCTCTCATGGGCCTAGCTGATCAGCAAACTGAAAGGTGGTCGGTCTGCTCTCTCTCGTGTAGATGGGGGCAAGCTGCCTCTGCAAAAAGACAAACACTGCATCAGCACTTCTAGGATAAATGTCAACATCATGAAAGGAAACTAAGGCCATGTAAACACAAAAGCAAATTTTATTAATGAAACAGGCAAGTGCGTCGCAAAGAAGCAGTTGCGTCGTGAAAACACAACTGCATCGATCAAAACAACAATTGCGAGTCGACATGACAATTGCATTCTAATAAGACACTTGTGTCACGAAATTTTGCGAATGCGTCGCAACATCGCGATTGTGACATGATTTTACAATTGCGACTTCCAACATAGCAATTACGTCGCAAAATAGCGATTGCGGTTTTCTAGAGGCCAAATGCGACTCGATAAGTCACTTGCATCGCACGAATTATCAAATGTGGCGCGAACCACCAGAGCGACCACGTTATACTTGGCACTTGCATCGCGTCGCATCAAATGCATTGAATGCGAAGACAATTGCGGCTTACGCGATCGCATATGCGTCGTGGCGCATTCGTTGACTACCCTAGAAAGCATTAAATAGCACGTAAAACGATAAAATGACAAAGTGAGTTTAAGATACATACTGCCGTCTCTGAGCCCTCTGGCCGTCTGAAGGTCCTCACGATCTCTCCGCGGTGCTCTGACACTGGAATAACCATCCTCGCTGCTGCGCCTTTCTCTCTGAGCTCTCAGGTTTCGCAAGGTAAATAGTAAAAGTAAATTGACTTTGCCCCCTTTGTCAACCTATTTATAAGGTCAAAATGACATTTTCAATACTAGAGGCTCATTTGAACACCTTTGACTTCGTCGTAAGTTGCTTTAAACATGTCAGAATCCAAAACCGACTACGCCGTTATTTTTCTGGTCATCAATTTGATTTATCGGGACCCTTTGCAAATTTTTCTGGCACCGGCTCAAAATTTGAAAATTTCCCGAGGGGGCAATGATACTCCATACCCTCACTGGGGCATATTCTTGGCTTATTTTTCTTTGTCACAATGCGACATGCTACATTATGACAAAGAGGGGCAAATTGTAGACACCTAAAAATGACCTAGGCCTACAAGCTTCATTTTTACCACTTTCGTCCTAGCATAATTAAGACATTTAATTATGTCCTTGGTCTACATTCGACTATTGATTAAATAATTCATAATTATTTAATTAATTCATATCAGTTATTCCTCATGATTATTAAATAAATAAATTTTATTTATTTATTAAATACGTCATTAATTGTTAGGTCTTCCCTTAATTAAATAAATTTCTTAATTTATTTAATCCCCCTTCATCATTTATTTCTTCTTGATTATTAAATAAATAAATTTCATTTATTTATTAAATACGTCACTAACCGTCTTAATTAAATAAGTTGATTAATTTATTTAATTAATTGGTCTTATCTGCTAAATTAAATAATTAAATTTAATTATTTAATTGTCAATTAATATTCTTCTCATTTTAAATAAATTAAATTATTTAAAATGTCATGTCAATCTCAACTGTCAGTCCTTTTTGATAAATAATCTGAAAAAGATTATTTATTATCTCTCAAAATCCATAATTTGAATTATTTTAATTCAAATTGGTAATTACTTCTAAAAATCAAGCAATCGGGCAGATTCTTGATTTTTCCAAATCTTATCTTCAGTTCACATCTTATCTCTTTGATTTTTCGAATCTTGTAAATCAGGCAGTATTATCTTCTTGATTTTTTGAAAATGTTTATTTCTTTAATTTGTTTCCTCATTTATTCTCCACCGTCGATCCAATTTTATTCTGACCGTTCGATTAAAGATTTTTCCCTAACCCTAATTAGGGATTCTCAGGTTTAATCTGGATCGTTCATTTTAGGTTCTTGTCATTGATTTATCTCGTTCATCCGTTCAAAATGGCCTTTTCTATAAAATGCCATCTTCTTCTCATTTTTGAGAAGAGACATTTGGCGTAATTACTATAGGCATTTATTTATTTACTCTCGTATTCATGGTCATAGGCAATCTTAGTATTTCAATTTTTCTATCATTTTAGACATAGGCATTGGCTTGTAGACATAGTCATTTAGGCATATCAAATCCTTCAAATCTTGTTGTAGGGCTTAGGCATTTTAGATTGCTCGATTGACGAATCTGAGGGCAACATTATCCAGCAAGCAAGAAGGTATTATGAAAGGGAATCATGGAGGTATCAACAATCAGATATAATTGTTCTTTTATTTACTTCCTTTGTGTTTCGTAAAATCTTTGGGTTTCATTTATTGTTTATTGCTAACACCCCAAATCTGAAGAAATCCCTTGATTACAATAACAACAACAATAGTATGCATTGAGGCAAAAGAAAAAATCTGAAAAGGCTTTGTAAAATCTGGAGATTTAAGAACAGGAGCCTCTTTGATAGCCCTTTTGATAGATATAAAAGCATCTAAAGCTTCAGCAGTCCAGTCCATTTTTTGTCCTTTCTTCAACATTTTTGATATGGGTTTAATGATCTCAGCAAAATTAGAGACAAATCTTCTGACAAAATTAATTTGACCAAAGAATGATTGTATTGCTTTGATAGTTTTGGGAATAGGAATTTTATCAATAGCTTCCACCCTCTCAGGATCTATTCTAATTCCCTCTTTTGAAACAATATGTCCTAAAAGCTTACCCTCTATGACTGTGAAATGGCACTTCTTTGGATTTAAACTAATACCATACTCAAGAGCTTTGATAAATACCTTTTCAAGATGTTGCACATGATCTTCAACTTTCTTTGAATAAGCAGTCAAGTCATCTTGGTACACTACCATGATAATATTAATCAAATCAGAAAATGCCACATCCATAGCTCTTTGAAAAGTTGCACCAGCATTAGTGAGACCAAATGGCATTCTTATGTATACATATGTTCCCCAAGGAGTTGTAAATGCTGTCTTGTATTGCTCAGATTCCCTGACTTTAACCTGATTGTATCTAGAAAACCCATCCATCATGGACAACAGCTCACAGCCTGTCACCTTATGCAATATTGCTTCCATGTTGGGTAGAGGATAATTATCCTTGAGAGATGCCATGTTCAGATTTCTAAATTCCACACATAATCTGATATCACCATTCTTCTTTCTCACAGGAACCAAATTTGAAACCCATGTTGAATGTCTGATTGGTTTGATAATTCCTCCATCTCTGAGCTTTGTCAATTCTTCCTGCATCTTAGGCTCCAGTGTTGGATTTATAGGTTTTTGCTTCTATCTAAAAGGCTTGGCGTATGACTTCAATGGTATTTCATGCTGAAATAAATCTTCCCTGTATGCTTTTAGATCTTCATATGACCAGACAAACACATGGTTGTACTTTCTCAACAACTCAATCAACATTCTTCTAATTGCTGGGCTTATTTTCTTCCCAATGTATACCTTTCTTGGTGCAATTTCAGTTCCCAAATTAATTTCTTCAACATCTTCTCTTCTGACTGGCGTTTGCTTCATTAGAGATCTATCATTTCCATCATACACCCTTTCCAATGCCACTAGACCTTTGGGAAATTTATTTGTTTTGAGATGCAATATTTCCTTTCTGAACATTGTTTGCTTCCCCTCTACTTCCTCAACAAAAGCATTGAAATCAATTTCATGGGCCTCATACTGATCTACACAATGAAGACATTTCAAAAGATCATCATCATCATTGAAAACTTTCCAGCTATAAATGTTATCAGGAATAGCAGGCCTTGTTTTGAACTCAATCTATGATACCCCAGCCAATGTGATATCATCCTTTTTTAATGCCACATTTGCTAGAAAATCAGCCATTATGTTCTTTGATTTGTCAATCCACTCAATTGAAAATGCATCAAATAATTCAATGGTGTCCCATACAACATTCCTGTATTGTTTTAATCTTTTGTGTTTTGCTGCATATTTTGATTTAATTTGTGAAACAACCAACTCAGAATCACCCAAAACAGCCAACAACTTAATCTTGTGTTTCACAGCTATGTTGAAGCCTGTCAATAAAGCTTCATACTCTACCACATTGTTTGTACATTCAAATACTAACAAAAAAGAATATTTAAAAGTAATAACTTCAGGCAAGACAAATACAATCCCAGCTCCATTACCTTCTTGGCTGTAGGCTCCATCAAAATACATCTTCCAGACACCATTGCAATTCTGTGCAACATGTTTTTCAATTGGATCACTATTAATCAATTCTGGTTGAGCTGGTTCTATTTTAAAACTCCCCAGATCAACATCACAAAAAAAATTAATTTGATCCTGTGGTACACATTCAACAAGCTGGCCCATTCTTGGCTCCCTGTACAATTTGACTTCCTGGCCATTTACTGGTATTGTAGCATAAGATAAATCAAATTGAACATTTCCACCTATAGCTGCAGTCCACTGCCTTGACAAAAGCATCCCAAATTGAGGAGGAGTATCAATGACTGTTATGTCTATATTGTAAGCCACCTGTGGATAAGTAGCCAATTTGACTTCAACGCCTCTCATAATGCCCACCACAGGTACTGGTCCATTATCCATTGCATAGCACTTCCCTTCACATGTATCAACCCACATGCCCAATTGCTTCATTACTCCGACCGGCATGATATTTATAGCAGCACCAGAATCTATCATGCAGTTCCTCAGCAATTTATTATTTATGAGCAATGTGGTGAAGAATGGATCCACTTGTGGGGAAGTTGTTAAAACATCACCCATACAGACCTTTGATTTATTTAACTTTTCTTGCTTACTGACTTCCTCATAATTCATATGTTTTTCATTCTGATTTGTAATCAATTGAACAACATTATCTCTGTATTATTTAATTTTCATTAATTCAAGTAGTGGTACAGACATCTTTACCTAAGATAATGCTTGTGTGAAGTCAAAAGAGGAGCTCTCTGTCTTAACAGTCTTTTTCAGTTGTGGCGCTTCTCCTTTGTTCTCTTCTTTTTCTTTTTTATTAGGCTGGCTAGGCGTCTGTATATCTTTATTTAACTCCTCGACTTTCTACTCTTGGATAGGCTTCTTTTCAATTTTATCATGTTGCTTGTTTTCTGGCATTTTTACAATTTCTTGTGTTGCCTTTTGATCTTTTATAAAAATTCCCCCAGGAACCCCATCTTGCTCATTTACTTTTCTGTTTCTCAACCAGTATTGACTTTTTGCTTTCTCAACTGCAGCAACAATGATCCTTTCTATTTCATCCTCAGTAGGTCTCCTCACATTGCATTGAGTAGGCGCTGCAATAGGATGTGGCTCTATGTAATCTTCATCAGAATCATAAAAAATCTGCTGTTCAGCCATATGGACATTATATTTCTGATTCAAAACATCATATTCATAACCTTCATCCTCTGAAGATGAATTTCTTTCCTCAACATGGTGAAAACCATTTGAAGTCAAATACACCTTGTGATCTTCTCCATCATTTTCCATCAACATTCCCTCTTCATGCATCCTTTGAGCTACAACACAATAGTTTGGAGAATGTGGCTGATTACAAACCTCACAAAAGTAACTATTACTCATCATGTAAGTCCCTTTCTTGCTCAATGGGTCTAGAGTTTCACTAATACATTTGACTACAAAATACGACGAAACTGTCTGATGAAATATGTAAAATTCGATGTTCATCGGGTGCTTGTAAAATATGATGTGTAATTTCCAATTTTTTGAAAGTTTATCCCCGACATTCGTCAAAATTTCGACGAACCCCAAGTTCGTCGAAATGTCGACTATTATTTTCGTTGAATTTTTGACAAACATGAAAAATTAAAAAAATCAAATTGTGGCCGACATAAAGAAAAGTGAGTTCGCGCCTGATTTATTGTGACAATGTTTTGTTCTACTTGAGACAGTTTGTGGAGAACTAAGGACAATTTTCTTGGGAAAAATTAGAAAAAATTCAAGAAGATATCGCCAGGTTGAGGGTAGTCATTGTCTTTTTACATAATTCAGTTGTGAAGTCAGATTTGTAGTTCCATGTTTGAAAATCATATTTTAAAGCAACATCTCATCAGATTTCCTTTTTAGAGGTTAAGGGTTTTGAGAATTTCATGTCCAGATTTTGTTGTGTGGAATCACCATAAGATCACAATAGAGGAACAGATTCTTGTGACTGTAATTATGTGATCCATAACTGTATTGGTCATGTGGCACAGTTGTGCTATAACAAATACAGGATGCATTCATGTGTGACCCAAGTTTAATGTGGCTATATTGTGATAGAAATGGAGGCACTCATATAATGTAGTTAATTCCGAAGCTATAATGTAGGTGGCCAATCATCA
>VDFB02130145.1:0-21808 GCA_007258455.2 Sequoia sempervirens | reverse complement strand
AAATGTCATAAAACTTAAATAAACAAATTCACTTACACTTACATCCCTTAGAGTACACGAGGAGTCATTACGAACTTAATTATATACAACAACAATAAAGAATAAAAGTCAAGATATAGTCCATAACAAAATAAACATTAACAAATATAACACATACATGATAAATCATTGATAAGAAACCATCTGTGTACGTAAATACAACATATACATGATTAACTCAACACATTGAATAACAACTGCCATGGCCAATATCCACACAAGGTTTAACATTACATTATAGTACAATGTTCAAGAGGTACAATGATACAAAAGTGTTTCCAACCATGAACGGAAACCATACAACAAGATAACATGATACAAATGAACAAAGGAATACATAGTATCATAACTGGCTCCAAGATGGATACAACTCTGGAGTCGCCGCAATAGCACCAATCCGCACGTCTCGATCCTTGACTGGGGACCCAATGGGGTGGTTAGCACATTCCACCTGATCACGTGGGTCCGAAGACCCACCCCCTCGTGCGAGGGAGCTGACAAGAAAGAGACCTCAACCAAGAACATCCAAAAAGGGAACCACAAGACTCAATGTCATACAAAAATATCATAAAACTCAAGGACTACAACGACATAAACAACAACATCCATGAGTCAACATAATAACTTACAGTCATAAATCTCATCACATAAATCAAAGCAATAACCAGTAAACAAGTAACCAAAGGATGATCATGAAACACTTCCAAAACAAACTGAAATAATAAACACAATACAATTCCAGAGGCCATAAGGAAACAAGGCAAATGGGTGTCAAGTGGAGAGTGTCATCGCATAGCTCTCATGGGATCTCCTAGCCCTTCCTCCAACTTGAGGTGCCGGCACCCATCTATGGATCTCCTGGCTCTTCCTCCTATTTGAGGTGCCAACACCATAGGGTAGCTCATGCGAACACGATTCCAGAGGCAACAAGAAACAAGGCACAAGGGTGTCTAGTGGAGAGTGTCATCGCATAGCTCTCATGGGATCTCCTGGTCCTTCCTCCAACTTTAGGCACCGACACCCATCTATGGATCTCTTGGCTCTTCCTCCTACTTGAGGTGCTGACACCATAGGGTAGCTCATGCGGAGTCGATAACCTCTCATGAGGACGAGGTTACGACTTTGCTGACCACGACCTTCTCAGCCTATCAATAGTCTATGATAGCTCTAATGCATAGATGAGGTATCCAATATTTATTATCTTGTGTGCTTTACTACCCATCCCCCTAGTTCTATTATTAATTTTCACTTGTTATACAAACTCATTCGTGGGTTATCCTGTGCACTTCTTCTTAACCGAGGCACCGGCCCCCACGAAGAGCCACTCTCCCTAGAGACCCAACAAACATCAAACCCAAGGGTTGTACCAACATAATTTGAACATAGAATCACAACATAAAAGCATGCGAGGCATTACCCATCTCGTTAACAAGTACATAGTCAGAGTCTCACAAAGTTTTGTACAACCCTTTCAAATTAATGCTACCAATATCTTGCCACATCTAGAGCACATAAAATGAGGAACATTGACCAACAATAAAATCAAGCCTCTGGAAGACTCTCAAAAGGCTTACACTAGGGTTTCCTCATCCAAGAACTGACAACAATAATTGCAAGACCTCAAAGAACTATTTTTCAATTCAAATATAATGAGAGGATACATCAAGATAAGATCAACAACTCCATCCAAACTTCATAATCAACTTCGATACAAAATAAATCAGAAATCCAAGGGAAACCTCTATTTTCTCCTCTCGGGATACCCATAACTCAATGAACTTTTCAATTCGACTCATTAACAACTCAAGCAAAACCATCAACCATGACAACGATAACATTAACCGATTTACCACTTAGGATAAAGAACAAAAAAAACATATTGGTTCCCAACGAATAGCAACATAAATTAAATGAGAGAAAATCCCCAACTCAAAATCAACTCACGAAAAGTCACAGCGAAAGGATCTATCAAAACAATCCATAAAACCACACATTCAAATACAATATATCCATTCATTCAATAAGAAGTAACTGGAAACAACTAAAAACAACATTATTTTAAAGATCAATCATTTCCAACATTTAAGGATATCACAATATTGCGAAGTGAAGATATAATCTGATGTTTTTAAGCCATAAGACACTAATCACAAGTATACACTTCCAAACACAATTCAAAACAAATATATTCCAATTCACACATTATACTATTACTCTTAAATAACAACAATCTCCATTCCTAATTCTATCACTCTCTTATTTGTCAAGATTACTTAATTCCTTTATATAAAACAAGTTAATAACTTTACGATGATATAATTCAAGAACTTCCTTAATATTACTCAATTAATCATCTAATCCATTTAATCATTCTCTTTCTTCAATTTAAATTAATTGTTGCACCTAATTTAACTACACTTTACATAATTATTTTTCGAAACATTTCCTTTTAGAAAAATCATTCACTCAAAACCATTTCTTCAACATAACTTAAACACAATAAATTATCTAAGAAGGCAAAAATATTCTTTTCTCATATGAATTTAAAATAATTTTCACATAATAAACACATAGAATATTTCATCTTTTATTTATTTATTTTTAATTATCTCTCAATAAATCACATAAATTCACATAGGCAAAATGTATTCTTTCATTAAAACACTCTATATATATATCATTAATATATTTTCTTTTAAACTTAATTTACTTTAATTCACTCATTTGACTAAATCTCTATAAGAGTAAATACTTATTTATTCCAAATAAAAGAGGAAGATATCTATTACTCCAAATTTACTCATATAAGTACTAAATATTGTCAATACAAGAATCTATATGTCCCTCACATAATTAATACCCGATCTATATATATATATATATTTATATACTTATACTTAAAAGAGAAATTATAAATCAGTCTTCTTGAAAGGTGGAACAATACCAAACTAGAGCTCATTATTTATTTATTTATTTATTTAATAAGGAAAAAGTAAAATGTTCAGATGACTGAGGTATAGGGCTAAGCTTTCGGTTGACTATACTCATCACAAACTTCCCAAACTGGAATTTGGTAAAGAATCATGTCCCAATTTGAACCTGGGCACTGATTTCAAACTATAGCTTACTGCATATGACTAACGTATTCTCTTTCAATCTGAGATGGACCGAAAGCATGAATAGCCTTCCAAACTATGGAGAATAAGGGAAGGAGACACCAGGGATGGGTTTACTATATGCAAGTTGTGATAGTTAGCACAGAATAAGGGAATAATGTATAATGGTATGGTGGATCTGAATACCCAAATCCTCATTCATTCTTACAACGATAATGCTAACTGAAGAACTAAATGTATGAATTGAAAGGTACACTGAAGAAGCATAGACAGGACACGTGAACTGATTAACATAATGCCTTCAAAGGGGATGACATGCAAAGAAGGTGTGATATGCATCTAATGGATTATTTAACTGTTCTGAAAACCATTGTGCAGACATTTTAGGGTGATAAATACCATGATTTATTTCATCATTTTCAATACCCATACCAGAATGGGCGCAACGAAGCAGTGTAGTTGACGACTCTCACAGAAATTTATGTGCAGATGAAAGCATAGATAATACCATATAAATTGTTCTTCAAAACACCTTTAGGATCATCTCTTGGCTTGCAATGATTGCAAAAAGGGACACAATATTTTGTTGTGAAAACTTTTGTAATGACAGGTTTACAAAGGTATCAGGGAGGTTATTTAATCCTCTACAATATTCTACTCTCAAGTGTTACAGATGTGACAGGTTGACAATGAAATCAGAGAGATTATCTAAACCTTTAAACTTCCTATTATGTTCCAGTGCATGGCTGTGATAGGTTGATAATGAAATCAGTGAGATTATTTAAACCTTTAAATTTCCTAAAATGTTCAAGTGCGTGGCTGAGCTAGCTTGATAATGAAATCCGAGAGATTATTTAAAGCTTTAAACTTCCTATTATCATGCTTCTAGAGTAGTGATGGAAGCTTGAATTCAAAACACTATTCTCATGCTATCTGATTAAGTGATAAGCACAAAATGGATTTAATAATAGAGTACTACCATGAATTTAAAGGGTATGAATAAGAATAGCGTAAGAATTATGAATCCAAATGGATGAATGAAAAATCAATATGGCATGAAGATAAGGTAATTCAAATAGCTCAAAAGTAAGCGAATATTGTCCCTCACATTCATGCAGAAAGATTCTTAACAATATTTTAAAAAAAGAACAATCTAATGTTTCCTTAACATGACAGAGATGAAACGTATTTTTGTTCCATACTTGTGTAATTGCTTTTCCCTTGCAATCTTTTACCACCATTACTCTGAAGTTCCACCCCCTCGTTCTTCATTGCTTCCAGAGCTTGTTGCTTTCCTTCATAAAGAAAATAGGCAAGAGTGTTCCCAAAATCATCCCATGACCCCCAAAAACTCCTCCTTGGTATTTAATTATTTATTATTTTTAAAACTTGAAAATCAACTAAAATCTCTCACCCCCAAAATAAATCATTAAAAACTCTAAAAGCTCCAAATAAAACAATTAGTTTCCTTTTTGAGAACTAGTTCCTAGCTTTACACACTTTGCATGCGAAAACTTTCTTTATTTGTGCTTTTATTTTAATATCTTTTCCCAATTACTTTATTTTATTCCCACAATTGAAAACTTATTGCTTTTATTTGATTTAAACTTGCATTTATCTCCTCAATCCAAGAACTAAAATCTCATTATAATAATACTTATCTTTAAATTTTTATTTTTAAAATCACATTACTATTAACGATTATCTATAATTATAAAAACATTTTAAATATAATACTCCTTATGAGCAAATTAAATAATCACCATTTGTTTTAATTTCATAAGATTATTTTACCAATTTATCATTTTAAATTTTCCTATTTCAATTAAATTACAATGTACCCAATTTCTAATTTAATTACCCAATTAAACAAAAGCATACAAATTATTACTTTTACCTCAAAATTCAAAAATGAAATAAAGGATAGATTTACGCATAAGCACTAACTCAAGGGTCTGAGATTTAGGACCATTATAAGAAGAAATAATAAATTTTAATGGTGTATTAAAGGTTTTGTATGTTTTAAACTTCAATCGTTATTTGCCGTTGTTTCAGTCAGATTCTTTCTATGCAGGCTAAATAAGTGGACTCAAAATTATGTTTTCTATTTGTTAAAGTATATGCTGGGTTTGTTTGAGTAAGCTAGATAGAAACTTCCTTCCCATTAATCTGTATTTGGTGAGGTGCTAAACAGTTAAATGAAATTCGTGGTCTGATGTGGCATTGCAATAGGGATGTTATAGCCATGGTGTTATAGAGACAGCTAAATGTCTGCTGTGAAGGAAGTAACAACCAAAGTGGAGCGACACTATTTATGGGTCATAATTTAATTAAATAACTTTGTATTTAATTAAATTCATTACATTTCATCTCGTAATTAAATAAATCCTCAATTTTATCGATTAAGTTGTTCTTCTATTAATTAAATAAATCATCTTATTTTAATTAATCCTATAGTCTCTTTTAATTAAATAATTCATTTCCATTTAATTAATCTCTAAAGTCATCTCATTTAAATTAAATAAATTTATCTCTTTATTCGATTTAAACCAATACCATCCTATTTAATCTCAAATAAACTCAAATCTCATTTAATTAAGTCTAAAATTATTTTCTCCCTCACTTTGGATTTAAATTAATCCAGCACCCAAGTCAAAATGGTCAAATTAGTTAATCTCTCATTAAATTAGTAAAATCTTGATTAATTTGATCCTAATCACCTAATCCCTCTAGAATCTTAACTTGTACTAATTAAATCATTTATTTCATTTAATAATTCCCTATTTACTTTCAAAAATGGCATCAAAAAGGGAATATTCCTCCAAGTTTGAAAATCTCCCCCCAAAAGGACTTGTCCTCCAACTTGGCATTTATGAGCTCTTACATGTTGACAAGTGGCACTTGTTCATTGGATGTTGAATGATCCCACATTCATCCATTTTGCTCATTCCTCCATCTTTCTTTTCTATTTATAGAAGGAATCTCTTTGTATTTTGCTTCCACAACTTAGAGCAAAGTTACTCTCTCCACATTGAGAGCTAATTTTATCCATTTCATATCAAATGTTCATCATTTTTATAGTTTCATAGCAAGGTTATGCCAAAATTTCATCAAGGAGCTTCAATCATCCACCAATCTTCATCAAAACTTACATAGGAGTTGGGAAAGGGCCAATTTTCACATCAAATTGGCACCAATTCCCCAATGGGATCAAGAGTTTTCTTTGAATTTGAATAGGATTTGATAGATTTTGTTTATGTTTGTTTACGTTCTTCATCTTATTTCTTGTTCTTTGCAATTTAAATGGATTTCATGGGGAATCTTGATTCTTGCTTGCATTTGATCTAACTATGTGTTTTTTTATTGTGTTTTGCAGGTATTAGGATTGTGGTTCTCAATGGGTGTACTAGAGAAATCCATTAACTGCAGAAGCGAATTGCTGACCTAGAATCCCAGTTAGCAAGCACGCAAGCAGAGCTCTTGGATATGCAGAAGCTTGTTTCCCTTTCCACCATGTGTGAGGAGGTGGATTCAATGATGTTATGTGAACCTCTATGGGAATTATAAGATTAAGAGAAGAGTATATATTGAAATATGTATTATGGAGGTCACAACATTCCTCATTATTTCAAAAATGTTTTAATACTATTTTACAGTTAGCAATTTTCTTAAATTGCTTCATATGCTGCTTATCATAAATAACATTTGTATTAAAATATCCGTGGTGTGTAATCGGATTTGGGGTGATGGGGAGCAAGAATCAAAAAGGAAAGAGCGGGAAAAATTAGGATTTGAATCTTCGAACAGTGTTGAGGGAGGGGGTTCGAGGGAATCTCAGGCGAATGCAGAGATCTCTTCGAGTTTTGATGCAAAGGACGTCCACGAAAAATTCCAGGTGGATCCAGGTGGAAAGGATGGGACTTCAATTTCCAAGGCTGTCGTGGAAATGTCAGAAAAAGGGGATGAAAAAGGTAAATCATGGACTTCATTGTTTGGTTTTAAGCCAAATGAAAAATCATCTTTTCCCCCTGTGCGTATCCTTTCTAATCCGGGGTCTGGAAAGTTTTCTATTTCTATGCCAGATGAAATCATAGACCATAATATTGCTAGGATGGAGAATGTTTTGGTCGGAAAATTTTTGGGTCCTAGACCTAATATTGAAGTGGTAAGGGAGTTTGTTAAGAATAAATGGAAAAGCAGTGGTCTGGTTTCGGTGGTGGTGCTTCCTAGGGGTTTTTTTGCTTTTCATTTCACTTGTAAAGAGGATTCCAGGGCTGTCCGGAGCGCTGGCCCATGGATTATCGAAAAGTATTCCTTGGCCCTAAAGAAATGGTCTTCTAGGGTAGATCTATCTGATTCAATCTTTGAAATGGTGTCGGTATGGGCCAGATTGCCTAGTATCCCCTTGGAGTATTGGAATTCAGATATCTTCAATGGGATTGCTAGTTCTTTTGGAGAACTTATGTCCATTGACTCAATGACCACGGCTAGAAAGCGTTTGGTCTTTGCTAGAATTTGTGTCGGAGTTTCTCAAAATGTTGATCTCCCCTCTTCGATTGACATCCAATCCAAGCTGGGGGTGTGGAAGCAAGCTATTGAATTTGAGACCACACCCTTTGTTTGCTTCAAATGCCGAAAGTCTGGACATTGGGCGAGAAAGTGCCCGCTTAATAATAAAAGTGAAAAGGAGAAAGTAGCTAACCCTAAGACTGTTTGGAAAAAAAAATCAGAGGAGGAGAAGCATATGCCTATCCTAGATGCGAAGGAGAATCTTGTAAGACACTTTTCCTCAAGATCTGAAGGAGAACCATAAATGCTTGCATAAGGATGTGTGCCCCGAGTCAGATTGCACTTGCTCTTGAGTTCCTAAGGATCCTAAATACTTGATTTCACCACATGTGGATAAAAAGGAAGAAAATCACTCAGTGGAGGGAGCCCAGAATACTCTAAAGAAGGTTGAAACTAGAAATGAAAATATGAGTATTGTTTCATCCTCACCTCTGACGATGGCTGGCTGTATGAATGTACCTAGTCTGGAGGAAATACCCATTAAGGATTTGTCCCTGGAGATAGGAATTCATGTCCCCTTTCATTCTCTTTCTGATAACCCTTGCTCTAAAGGGGTACAGGTTCAGGAGTTTTCCACTTTGGAAGTGGTGAAGGATACTTATGAGACCCAAAGCATGAATTTGAAAACACCTAATGTCAATACTTCAGAAGCCAAGAATGGCTTAATGGATACCCTCCCTTGGGACCAGAGATTGTTCTCTGAGAAGGATGGGGAATTAGGTAGAGAAATGGAAAGCCAAGATGAAACTGAGTGGAAGGAAGTTATTTCACACTCAAAGTCAAAGAAGGAAAAAAAGAAGAAGAAGGAAACTTCAAGTGGTATGGTCACCAGAACTAGAGCCAAGGCGGATTGTGGGAGTACCAAGCCTTGCCTGGGAAGGAAATCGGAAAAATGGCAAAGGGAGCAAGGCAGCCTTCAGGATATTGCGGATGGGATCCAAATGACCATCCCAGAGATACTTCAATCCCCAGGTAAGAAATGAAAATCATGCCATGGAATATAAGAGGGCTGAATAGCCGTCATAAAAAGGATGTTTTGCAAAATTTTGTTAGGGACCACAAACCTGATATTCTTCTTGTTCAAGAAACTAAAATGCCTAAAGATAAAGTAGAAAGCCTTAAAAATTTTCAGAACTGTGGGGCTCATGGAAATAGTTCTATGGGTGCTTCAGGGGGAATTGTTACTTTTTGGAACAAGATGTTTATTAAAGGTGAGCCCTTAATGGAGAATGGTAATTTAGTGGCCACTAGATTTACCCACATAAGAGACAATTTTTGCTGGATTCAATCCAATATTTATGCCCCGAATTGTAAGAATGCTACAAATTCCTTTTGGTCTGAGTTATCTAGTTTTTGAAGATGTTTTGTTAATGAACATTGGCTGGTCATGGGAGACTTCAATACTCCTCTCCTGAATGATGAGAAATTTGGGGGTTCTCAAATCAACTGGGATAGTAAATCTGGCCTATCCGACTTCATAAACAGTAATGCCTTGATAGACCTAGACCTACAAGGGGCTTCTTATACCTGGACTAATAGGAGACTAGGGCTTGATTTGATACAAGTGAGACTTGATAGGGCCCTTATTTCTGGTCAATGGTTTATAGACTATTTTTGTGCTTTGAGAGCCTTGTCAAGGGCGGGATCTGATCATTTTTCCATTTTTCTTTTGGCGGATCCTACTAAGGTGAAAAAGAACTTCCCTTTCAAATTTGAAAAATTCTGGCTTTCTCATCCTCAAATTTTTGAGGAAATACGTAGATGGTGGAATATAGATATTACTGGCACAACGATGTTTAGGATTGCTAAAAAATTAAAGGAAGTGAAAACTAATGTGAGAAGGTGGAAAAAGGATGCCTTTGGGAATATTTTTGGTACTAAGACAGAAATTCAGGGCAAAATTCAGGAGATCCAAGCTAAAATCCAGAAATGGGGGTACATTGACAATTACAGAGAAAAGGAAAATGAACTTCTCATTCAATTGCATGACATTATTGCTAAAGAGGAATTTTTTGGCGGCAAAGATCTAGGGTGTCTTGGTTGACTGAGGGAGATAGGAATACCAGATTCTTTCATCTGTCTGCTTCGAAACATAGGGCTGCTAATAGAATCGCTCATATTGATGTTAATGGGATGAGGTTTGAGGAGGAAGATGATATCAGGGAACAAGCTGTCCTTTTCTTTAGCAACCTTCTTTCTTGTAATGGAGAGATTGTTACTAAAGCTCAAGATTCCTTAATTGAGGCTATACCTTAGGTGATTGGTCATAATAAATTTTTTTTGATCATTGCTATTCCTTCCAAAGTTGAAATAAGGAAAGCTGTTTTCTCTTTTGATGGTAACAAAGCTCCTGGACCAGATGGTTTTCCTTTATTCTTCTTCCAAGTGTTTTGGGAAATTGTTGAGCTGGATGTTGTGAATGCTGTCAAGGAATTCTTTGGATCAAGATGTCTGTTGAAAGAATTGAATGCTACTTTTTTGGTCCTTATTCCAAAAAAACCAGGGGCTTCGAAGTTTCAAGCTTTTCGACCAATCAGCCTGTGTAATTCTATTTATAAAATTATTTCGAAGGTGTTAACTACAAGAATGCTTTCTGTGCTTCCTCAAATGATTGCTCTATAGCAGAATGGTTTTGTGCCAGGTAGGTACATTCTGGACTCTGTTGTTACTATTCATGAGAACTTATATTCGTTAATGGTGTCGAAAACTGAAGGGTTTATTCTTAAATTGGATATTTCCAAAGCCTATGATCGGGTTGATTGGGATTTCTTGTTTAAAATCCTAGACAAGTTTGGCTTTAATAATAGAGTCATTCAGTTGGTGAACCAGCTTGTCTCGACAGTTACCTCTTCTGTCATTGTGAATGGATCACCTTCGAGGTTTTTTCAGACCTCTAGAGGCCTCAGACAGGGAGATCCTATTTCTCCTATTCTATTTACAATTTTGGCTAAGAGTCTGGGAAGAAATATTAAAAAGCTTATTGATCAAAGATCCCTTGCTGGCTTAAGACCTTCCTCTTCTCTTCTAACTTGTTCCCACCAACAATTTGTTGATGAAACCATTCTCATGGGAAGATCTACTGTGGCTGAAGCTAAGACTTTCAAAAAAATTCTGAATCTCTATGAATCTGCTTCTGGGCAAGTTGTTAACCAGGCTAAGAGTTCAATTTTCTTCCTCAATACTCTGGAGTATAGACAATTTAAACTTGTTCAGATTCTTGGATGCCGAATTGAGCCTCTTCCTTCAACCTATCTTGGTTTACCTCTTTGCTCTAAACCTTCAGATTCGTTCTGGATTTCTCTGGTTGAAAAATTCAATAAGAAGCTTTCGGGGTGGAAAGGAGCTCTTCTCATCCAAGCTGGAAAAATATAGCTCCTTAAGGCTTCTCTGCAAAATCTTCCTGTTTATGCTCTCAGTATATTTAAAATTCCTGCTAAATATGCTGAGGCCATTGAAAAATTTTAGAAAAGGTTTCTCTGGTCTAGTGTGGAGGACAAGAAGAGATTGCCACTTGTTGTCCGATGGGATCTGGTTTGTAGACCCAAATCGAGGGGGGGCCTAGGCTTAAGGAAAATTAAAGTTCTGAATCTGTCCCTTCTTTCTAAACAGCTTTGGAGAACTCTTACTTTGAATGGAGAATAGCGTGATACCTTAAAAGCCAAATATTTTAATAACTTTGAGTCTTTTAATGAGTTTTTAAATTCTTCTTCTTTACCTTGTGGGTCTGTCTGCTGGAATGATATGGGTAGAGGAAGAAAGTTGTTGGAAATGGGAATTGGTTGGCTAATTGGAAAAGGAAATAATGTTAGGTTTTGGGAAGATAGGTGGCTTTTTAAAGATCCTTTGATTAGAATTGAGAAATTCAGTAAATTGATGAATGATTGTAAAAGGGAATTTGGAGTCTTGGTTAACGATTATTGGAGGAATGGGGGTTGGGTTGATTTGAATACCATCAGTCAGGATCTTAGCCTTGTTTAGTCAGCTTTCAGAGCCTTAAGGCCAGCTCAACACTAGGTGGAGGATCTTACTGTCTGGTTAGACAACCCGTCTGGTATTTTTTTAGTTTCTTCTGCCACGTCTTTGTTGGTTAGTCCGATGGGGCCTCCTCCCTTCTAGGCTAAGGCTTGGATTAATCACCTGACTCCTAAAATTAACATTTTCTACTGGATAATGCTACATAATAAGATTCTCACTTTGGACAATCTTGGTAAAAGAGGAATTCAATTACCAAATAGGTGTTATATGTGCAGGAATGAAGCTGAGACTGTTAATCATCTTTTTCTTCATTGCCCTTTTGTTTCGAATATCTAGGGTAAAATTTTGTGCTTCTTGATGTGGTTTGGGTTTCCCCTACCTCTGTTGAAGATTTCTTCATGCAATGGAAAGCTCCTTCAAAAAATCCTTTTATTCGAAAGCTATGGTCTTTTATTCTTCCTTTTGTGTCTTGGAATATTTGGAAGGAAAGGAACAATAGAGTGTTTAGGGATAAAGAGATGTTGGAAGGGGACTTGCTCACTAAAATCGTAAGGGCTATTAAGGAAAACTTATCTTTAATTCCAAGAAAAATGGTTGAGAAAGCCAACTGGTCTCCTCTTGATATTGCTATGGCCGAAAAGTGGAATTCAAAATTAGTTGGGTCATATATCCTCAAACCTGTTGTTTGTGGGAGAGAGAATGCTAGTTGGTCTTTGCTGCCTTTGGGTTGGGTGAAAGCCAATTTTGATGGTGCGGCTAAAGGCAATCCTGGGAAAGCTGGCAGTGGGTGTGTTTTAAGGACAATTCAGGGGCTTTTATTGCAGCTTTTACTATGGACATCGACACTCAAACTAATCATGTTGCGGAAGCTGTTGGGGCTTTTCATGCGGTTAGCTTAGCCCTCAAGGTGAACACAAAATGTCTTTGGTTAGAGGGTGATTCAATGAATATAATAAATTGCATTCTTGGGCTTACCCCTCCCTCGTGGACCATCAAAAAGTGGATCAAAGATACTAAAATCTTACTAAATAAATTTGATAAAGTGAAAGTGTTCCGCGCCTATAGAGAAGCCAATAAGGTGGCAGATTACTTCGCCAATGAAGGGGTTAAGAAGGGCGGAGAAAACACGTGGAGGAAGAATGACTACCTCCATCCTGATGTGAAAGCGCTAATTTATTATGATTCAGTGCATGGAAGAGAAGTCTGTCTTCGATATGATGAAACAGATAAAGATTAGGTAGGTCGATTTCATTAGATTTGATAGGACCGATGTCATTTTCTTTTTCAAGAAGAGTCTCCGGCACGCTTTCTGGGTGTTTGATAAAATATGCCTAAACAGGACCCAGGGCAACTGTAGAGTGTTGTTTAACAGAGCTTTGAATGTGGGGGAGAAAGAAAACGAGTGGAGCCGAGTAGTTTTTAGGAGCACAGAAAGAATGCTAAAGCCTGGGAAAGAATTGAAAAGGGAGGCCTAGTCCCGTATATGGAAAAGCTCCATGGTACTGATGAGGGGATGCTAGAATATTTTGTAAAATTGGAAAAATGGTGAGATTGTGTTGTTTAGCAGGAATGTTAAGCTGGATGAGGAGTTAATTGGTGAGATAATTGGTCTTTCGATAAAGGGTGTGAAATTTTATCGGGACCGTCGATTCTCTGATGAAGCGGTTATTAAATTTCCTAAAAAAGACAAGGAGAAGGCTAAGATGGTTAAGGTTGCCAATAGCTACTTTGATGTGGAGTCCATCAAATCTATCTGGAGGAAAGTTTTAAGAGTTATAATGGAATATATCACAGTTGACGGGTGCTTCACCAGAGTATATGGTTACCACTTTGCCATTCTGAACCACTTCCCTCACAAGGTTCGTATCTCTCTGCCTTTTTACTTATTCTCTTCTTTGAAGAATTGCCTTGATGAAGTTGAAAGAAACCCTAGGAGGACTACTATTATTCACCCTGGTCTTGTCAGGCTCATATTTGAGCATTATCAAAATTTACCTGCTTTGCCTAAAACTGTTGAAATTGGAGATTTGGATGATGAGGAGACAGAAAGTAGTAGGGAGAACGACCCCCGGGCCCCCTTGCTTGTGCTCCTGTTGGTCCTAAAACCATCGCTCCCCAGTCCCCGTCTTGTCAGAAAGCCCTTAAGGATTCTGCTCCACCGTCATGTCCTAAGTTGTAGCCTCTGCATGAGTGCCCTAGCCCAGGTTTTGCCTCACCGCCCTGTCTTAATCCCCGGCCGTCTTCTAAATGCCCTACTCTGGGTTTGGTCTCAGGTTTTAAAGGTACCTCTGTTACGAAACTTGTTTCGTATTCTGGGAATTCTATGGAAATTCTTTCTGATAAACCCATGGTTAATAAGGAATTGGCCCATAGTGCCCCTGCGTCTGGAAGATTTGGGAATGGCCCTTATGACTCCATTATTCAGGATGAAATTAACTCGGCCCTGAATAAGCTCAAGCCTGAAGACATTGTGAGTGTGGCAGAAAAAAGTACGGATGGCCTTTTCACTGTTCTCAAGTGGACCCAGAAGGAAGTCTGTGATTTGAAAGGCCGTAATATTGATCTTAGCAACAGAGTCATGGATTTGGAGCAAAAGATTAGCTGGAGTCGTAGAGAGAATGAAGGACAGGAAACTCCCTTACCAAGGAAAAGACAACAATTATAGGAGGAAAGATTGACTAGTATCGAGTATAGTATGTCCAAGATAGGCCAAAATATTAGGGCCACTGTGGCGAACAATCACAAAATTGCCAGGCATAACACCATTATCATCAATGCAATGGTGGAAAAGCTCGAAAAAAACCAAAAGGGTTCGCTGGTCGTGGATTTGGATGCGGATAGAGGAGGCTGCAGATCTGCTGGTGAAGGGATTTCGACTCGTACCCAGGCTAACGCTAAGAGGAAGACCCCGACTTCGTCACATACAACTCAAATCCTCAAGCAGGGGTTATAGGATATGAAGGATGTTGAAAAGGAGGCTGAGGAGTTATTGAACACCTTGGTAGTGCGGTGGTGTTTGTTTCTAGTTTTTTGGGCGGTCCTTTTTTGGGCCCTGTTGTCTCTTTGTGCTATCGTTTCCTTTTTGGGACAGCCGTTTGTTTGTTTGGACTTTTTTTGTTATCTTTTGTTGTTTAAACTCTACGGTTTCAGGTCCCTGTAAAACTTGTTTTTTCCTTTTCAAAAACTATTTGACCATTGAAGAGTGTGATTTTTAAGTAGAGTGTTGAGAGATACAACGCCTTATGTACAAAACCTCTCTACATAATCTATTATATTTGTATTGTGATTGATACAATAACATGAAATGACAAACAAAAATAAAAAACCCAAATAATAGTATTTTAATCTCAAGGTCATAAATTGATGAAAAAAAATTAAAACAATCACATTCAATAATTTTTGAGAATATTAAATTTGAGAATAGAATCAGTACAAAATCAAAGAATATTAAAGCCAAGAATGAAATTAATATAACATTAGCCAAATTATTGACAAATATTTCCACAACCAAGCAATTTTTAGGTTGGACACAAATATAATTTTTTAAAAGAAAAGTACCTATTTTGATATGTCATAACTAAGGAGGGTGGTGTGATTATCTCGTCCTTTATGTGATTGTCTTAGATAAGCAATGTTAGTGTCACCAAGGAGATATGTTCACTCATAATAATTAAATTCATCATGCAAGCTTGATCAAAACTTGGCTCAATAAAGAGATTACAAATATCTCTATTGAGCATTGTCTCTACATAATTACACTTACATTTCACCTTCCAAAATCCTTTAATCAACATATTTAAAAAAATCATTCTTGCAAAAACAATAAAGAAAGAAAGAAAGAAACATGAAGGCACTCTTTATTTTGGTAAATTCAAAGACTGAACATCATAGGAAAGAGGGTTTTTTGATCATTCAGCTTATCTCCAAGATAGCCTACCCATCTTTGATGTAGACTAGGAAGCTACAAATGAAGGTATGCAACCATAAAATCAATTAAATAATAGAAGTATGTAAAAAAAGTTACGAACTAAATTCACACCTTCATTACCTAGACCCATCAAAGCATTACACCACTTGACAATTGATCTTGCATCTGTCAACTTTGCACTATCTTTATACTTTAACTCTTCTTGTACTAATGCTCTTTTCATGCATGCTCTTGCACCATCATGCTCCCCCTTTCCATGCCCGACCTCACAAAAGTTACACATATGTTGTACACCTGTAATGACATGCATCCTGCTCAACCAATAAAACATGTGCGAGTTCTTGAACTGTGCTGCACAGTTATCCGACCATATTATATGTCGACCGTATGCTATGCCCCTCTGAGCCAAATCACAGTGGAACATCTAGAAGAAACCTTGCAGAAACTCTAGAGAATGTGTGCGATCATCACTAATATAAAAGTGATACTCCTTCAATACTTCCCTTTGGTCCTTTGTAGTATCAACTACATGAATGAATGCTATTTGCACAAATATCGAAACCTATGTGGAGTTGTAATATTGTGACTGCACCTTACGTTGTGGCTATAGAGTGTAGTTCTCTGCAAATTCAACCATTGATACTATGATGCCAACTAGAATTGTGTCCTTGCATAGCTTGAATTGCATGTCCAACCATCAAGCTCTATGGGTATGTCTTGCGTACTCATACACTATATTGTCACGAAACATGGACATAAATTGATACACTAGAATCTTCTGAATAACCAAATCACACCTTTTTGCTTGAGACCCATCTTTTGTAGTACATGTCATTGTTTTATACTTCTCGAACTCTACTAGTTTCTGTCCCATCTCATATGTGCTTTCCATATGTTGACATACTGGCATACACTGCAAGCCACCGCAATGCTCGCATGAACCATCCAAGCATGCTGTCTTGTCGAATATTTGGCCATCCTCTATTTCACACAATTTTTTTGATAAGAACTCTTTTTAAGATTTTGGTGGGGCTTCTATGCCACAATCCTACAAAACATCGTTAGTATGCAAATCTAAACATATAGAACAATAAACATCATAATAGTTAGAGAATTCAATATGTAGTCTACAGGAACAAGTAGTGTGTGTGTGATTTATCTTGACATAAAAAGGTTTAAGCATTTCAAAAAATCTTTGAAAAATACTAATTTGAGGACAATCCTTTTGAAATTTATGAAAAAATTGGGATTGAGTCGTATCCAAAAAATGCTTTGAATGTGGCTCACAGTTTCGACTACTGATTCTCCTTCTTACCACATCCCTTTGATTCAGAGATGGCCTTGTGTGATTCTTCCAATACTCTTCAATTAGTGTTCTTAATGCTTCAACAACATTTTTATCCTTTTGTGGCCGTATCCTCGAGAATGCCGATAATTCATTTGAATTGGTGCCCTCAATTCTTTGCCTCCTTTGAACAACTTTTGATAAAGTTTTTCTACTAATTCTCATTTGTTCATTCGTCTTTCTAATGAGATGAGCTCTTTTTTTTTACTACTTACGAAAGTCGATGTAATGGCACGTAATGTGACATTACTATCCTTTGAGTGTGAAGTCTTACCCACACTCTCATATGCATCCATTAGATTCTTCACAATAGTTTTTTCACTCGATGAATTCGATCTTCTCAACCCAAGAGTCTTCATGATGTTTCTATACTTTATACCCCGCATCATTTCAACAAATAGTTGACATCTCGTGGTCTCATTTAGCCTTTCAAAGAAGAATTTACAAATCTTATCAGCATATCTTCTACAAGTGTGTGCTGGAATCTTACCTTCCATGTTCTGCAAAATATCCTCATCAAAATTAATCAAATACTTTGGATTTCTATGCAAAATTCTAGGTGGTGTTCTCCTAGGTACATACATCTCAACATTAGGAATTTCATCAATATTTAATTGAGGTGGGCTAGATTGTGTACCTTCGATCGATGGAGTAGAAGACATACCTTGAGGTTCTCATGGGGATGATGGCATACCTTCTTCGTTAAATCCAAGTGATGATGTACTCTCAACTTGAGATGCGTTGGATGGAATCCAACCATATTCACTTGTGATAGATGGTGTCCCTCCATATTCACTTGCAGTAGCTGGTGTCCCTCCAAATTCGCTTATGCTTAATGGTGTCGCTTCGTATCCACTTGCCGTAGAGGGTGTGTCTCCAACTAGGGCATCTGAATCCCTCTCCAAGTATGGTATATGAATATGTCTTACCATGATCCTTTCATATTCATGCCCTTTGTGTTGCCTAATCCTGCTCTCTTTTTGATGGTTGAGGTTCCTCATCAGTTGGCTTATTTTTGTCAATAGTACCCAATTTATTCTTTTCACGATATGTCGCCACTCGTTCTCTCTTCTTTGCTTTGAAGGTTTCATACTCTTTGTCTGTTAGTTTATTCCTTCTTCCTTTCTTTGGCATGGTGGATAATTTTACCTATAGCATGGTAATGAGACGAATATTAGTTCCTAAAATATTTATCCATTCAAATAAATGAAATATATGTTATTCAAGGCTTCATAAAAAATACTTACAATCATCTTGTACAAGAGTATTTCTAGCATAGACAAAGGTGGTGCACGAGCATGCCATGATTGCAAGATAGGAGCAAAATGGAAGCATGGACAAGGCATGTGAATTCAAATGATTCCTTGGTAAGCTAGTGGAGCATTGGAAAGCTAGCTCACTCACTAGCCTGCCAATGCGGTAGGGTTGAGATGTAGAGGTAGCATATGCCTCATAGAAATGGGTTCTCACGGTGATGTACATCACCATGAGACCCCATTTATATGAGGCATACATTGTGGTTAGGTGTCCACATGGTCTTGAAGGTAGAGGAAGTAAGCTGTTTGAAATTGGGTGATGCCCTAGGGCGGAATTACATTGTTTTCCTTGTGTAAATGGGGTGTTAAAGAAGGGTTTTGATAAAATTTTGAAGGAAACTTCCATGTAATGGTTGTTTGAGGTTTTTTAGGGTATTTTTGAAGTGTTGTTGGCATTGGTGTGGTTTGGTAAGCCCAATTGTCAATACTTTCAATAAACCCTAGGTTATTTGCATGAAAGTTGAGGGTTTGGTGGTACAACATTTTAGAGGTCAAGGCTCCGAGAAATAATGGTGGAATTTGTTTTTTTGTAACACAATTAGTGACTATTAGTTGATATTTGGTGAAAAAAAAGTGTTTTAAGAGGTACCTCCTTTGTAAAAGAGGGCTATTTGGTGGCCTAAAAGGTAGGGAAGCCTATTGGTTTTCAATATTGTTGTAAAGAAACCTCTTGAAACCTTTTGGCATGTTGTGTTAGGAGTTGAAGTGTGTCTCAGACGATGTTTTTTAGGTCTCTGTACAACCTTCTCTAAAATATATTGAGAAAAAATAGTGTTGGAGGGCTACAAGCCTTTAGGTGCATGTGTTTGGGATAAGTTGAGTGTATAGTGTTTAAGGGGCTAGTTTCTTGTTTCAGTCTAATCATTTTGAGTTGGTTGGGGTCTTCACCACATAGGTTGCTATCACGCCGTCCCTACCTTCTCAACCCTACTAGCTTGCCAATATGGTAGGGTTGAGAAGGTAGGGGCGGTGTATGCCTTATAGAAATGGGGTCTCGTACATCACCGTGAGAACCCATTTCTATGAGGCATACACCACCCCTACCTTCTCAACCCTACCACATTGGAAAGCTAGTGGAGCGTTGGCAAGATAACTCACTCACTAGCTTGCCAATGTGGTATGGTTGAGAAGGTAGGGGGGCAGCGTATGCCTCATAGAAATGGGGTCTCACAGTGATATATCTACAATCAACCCTAAACCCTTAACCCTAAACCCTTTAACCCAAACCCTATACCCTCAACCCTCAACCCTAATCCCACAACCCTCAACCCTTAAACCCTAATAACCTAAAACTTTAACTCTATAGGTCCTCCAACCTAATCCCTCAACCCTATACCCTCAACCCTTATCCCTTTATCTCTATCTATACATCTCACCTCTCTCTCCCTCCCTCTCCTCAATGATTTTGATTGATTGATCTTGATGATTTTTTCGCTTCGATTTTGATTGATTAACTGGATTGATCTTTTGATTGATTTGATGAGGAAATCTTGATTGATTTTGATGATTTCGATGATCCGATCTTTACTGACGCGGCTCCCTCCCCACCTCCCTCCTTTTGCACCCACCCGGCCACCACCCATCTCCCCTGCCCTCCCCTCCCCACCCCCCACACCCTGTGCCCCTCCCCTTACAATCCTACCTACATAACCTCTTTCTCTGTCTCCTCCCCCCATTTCTCTAAGTGACAAGAAATCAATAGCATACATAAAGTGACACCACGCTTGCTTACAAAACCACCATCCAAACAAGAAAACAACAATGAAGAGAATTATAAAATGAAAACATAAAAGAAAACACTCCCCATTATGGTTGATTATTTCTCTTGCTCTCCTTCTTCTTGTTATGCAACTTTGCCCTCAGATTTGTTGAAACACTTGTGCAAAACCTGCAAATGGTAGCAAGAAAGTTGGAGAAAAATAGATGTTAAGCTGAAAATGGAGAAGGAAGGTTGCTTTATATGCCAACCATTACTATGGATCTGAGATTAATCTTCTAGGAAAGATTCCAAGATCAATGGATGAGAATGCATGAGAGAGATGTTACAAAATGGATGGTTGAGATTAAGTCTCATAAAAGATGCCAAGATCAACGGTCTAGAATTGATGCACCAAGAATATGCCATGCATGGAAAAACTACGATGCTGATGGCTATGACACCTGAGAACTATGGCAGACATGCAAGACATGCAGGCTATGACATAAATGAATGTTATGACAGGGGATTATAACAGAGCATCTTTGACTAGGTGGAGGTGCATAAATAATTTATTTTAAATTATTTATTCAAAATGGAGGAAAATGACAAGTGGAAAATACATAATTTATCCAAATTATTTATTTAGAGAAAATGAAAAGAGGAGCATTTAATTAAATTTATCAATTTAATTAAATGGAGAGATGGGAATTAGACATAGATAATTAATTTGAATTATTTATCCAAAAGAATGGAATGAAACACAATTAAATAATTTTGACAATTATTTAATTATAGAAGAATAAAAGGTCAAATAATGATTATTATTATTATTTGACTATAGATGAAAGATAAATAATTACATAAAAAATGATTTATTTAATTATTGAAGAAAGGGATATATTAGCGACGCAATTAAATAATTTTAATTGATCAAGATAGAATAAAGATGAGAAGGTGAATTAATTAAATAATAAAAAACTATTTAATTAATAGAGGAATGCGGTCACACTTAATTGAATAATTAAAGTTATTCAATTGTCGAAGAACTACAACCAAGAAAAATGATGCTCACGGACTTAGGACATTTTTTATTGTCTACATTTTTCCCCTCTTTGAGACAATGTAGCCTGTCACATTGTTTCAAAGAAAAAGATTGATCAACTGATACATGCCCTAAAGATATCTTAGTAAGGATTATGATAAGAATGATATGCCCCCTTGAGAGATTGATCAAATAGATTGTAAGAAGTTTAATCTCTCGATAGATGCCCAGAAAGTGATTAGATACTTGATATTGCGCAAGTGATAAAGTGGTGATGTACATTTTGATAAAAATGCAAAGTTGATGGGCGTAACTGAACAATTGATGGAAATGATCAGTATAGCCAAGTTGATGAGCTGATGAAGCTGATTGAGATAATTAAGCTGATTGAGAATTATGCTTATGCAAGACAAGGTGTTGCAATGATGGATTGATTGATTGATTAAGAGGACATGAAATTGCAAGAGGCAGTTTGATTGATTTGAGATTTAATTCAAGAGACATATATCAGTGAGTTAAGCAATTAATTGATTTCTTCGCGACAAGAAAGATGAAGAAAATGAAATGCAAGATGGAAGATAATGAAGATGATGAAACTTCTTGTACCATTTAAGTGTTTTTATCATCATTGGGCTTATTATGTCACAAATTAGTATAAGCGTCTAGATAACATGAACATCTAGATGAGCTGAATACTGTTTGCATTTGTATTTAGTAATGAAGTATAATCATCTAGTTATAAGAACCTTAGATGACCTAAATACTTATTGCATAGAAGA